>PVJL010005509.1:0-107235 GCA_004026885.1 Lyroderma lyra
GTCTCGGCTCTCCCCACGCTGTCCTGCTCTTCTTCCCGGGTCCCCTCCGTGTGGGGGACGCGACGCGGGGCTGGCAGCGGCTGCGGGCTGGTCCTGCTGGGACTTGGTCGTAGTAGAACCTTACCGCCGAAGAGAAAGACCCAGATGCGGAGACTTGCCTCAAAGCCCCTCACTCCCTAGGGCCCCAAAGATGGCAGCGCAGCCTCTCGGGGGCCCGGGGGCGAGGTGGAAGCGGGGGGAGATGGGAGCCGAGGACACAACGTCTCTGTCCCTCGGTGTTCCAGGGGTTTGGTTTGGTTTCTCTCCCCGCGGGAGGACACAAGCACGTCAAGGACACACGCCCGGTCCAGGGTGGGCTTCTTGGAGGAAGCCTGGCCAAGCGAGTGGGAGCGCAGACCGAGAAGGAGCAAGTCAGAGAGTGGACGCAGTGGGCCCGGGGTTTTCCCGGGACCAGGGAAGCCCGGGAGCGGCGAGCCCAGGAACCAGACGACTCCCCCTCTCCGCCCCTGAGATCTACGGAGTAACATTAAGGAGACCAAGTCCACTAAAGACAGGAGCAGCGAAGGGCCCTTGGGGAGGCACGGGGCAGGGAAGTCGGGGTTTGCCTGAGGGATTCAGGAGGAGGTTTCGCTGAGGAGGTGGCCTTCAGGCTGGGTGGCTGAGGGATGTGTAGGAGTTTTCCAGACACGGAGTCTCAGAGGCACGGGAGAGCCCAGCCAGTGGCCCGAGGGCTCCGAGGACACTCAGCAGGGGCGTCGCACCCCCTGGGTTCACACCCCACTTCTGTGAGTCTGGCCCTTTAGACACAGCACTGTCCCAGTGAGTGCTGCCCCCAGCCCCCATGGTGGCCTCCTCTCCCTGTGGTCGTCACACGCCCCGGCTTGGTGGGTGGCCTGGGTGGGGGGTGGCATTTAGTGAGGAAGCAGACTTGCGATTTGGGGGGTGAGGATGGGGAAGGGGACCTTCTTTCTGGTGCTCCCACCTTTGGAGCCTCTTCGTGCCTGCAGTTTGCTGTTTAAACGCAGATTACACTGCGCCAAGGGCTCCGAGAAGCTGGACAGAAAGATGGACACTGTCACGAGCACGAAGCAGAATGACAGGGCAGCGAAGGGGAGACCCTGGGACTTTAAGAGCAATGCTCCTAGCGGCAAGGAGGGACCGTCATCACATTTTCAAAACATCCCGTGTTGACGCCTGCCTTGCCTGAGCTCAGAGGCGTGTGTCGCAATAACCATGGGGCTGTACAGATGGCAATTTGCCCCGGGTTGCAGCCTCGGCCACACTACACGGACGGACGCTGTGACCAAACAGGAGTCCTATTATACCGTCTTCTGATGGAATCCTCACCTGCAGAGAGCGGACCGGGGCCGCGACTGGCGGTCACGTGCGGCTCGGGCCGCCTCCCGCCCTGAGCCTTGAGAGAGCGACCCGGACCCAGCTCTCCGCCCGTCCGCCCTGGTTTTGCATCTCCCTGGACAGAGAGGGTCTCTGTGGCTGAGGAGCTCTCGAGGTGTGAGGTGGGACTGCTCTCTCCTTCCACGGGAGTGTCACAGACGTTCAGAAGTGCGGGGACCCTCAGCACCGCTGTGCACCAGGAGAGCCCACGGCGACACAGGCCCCCACACCGGCGGCACAGAGCCTCCCAGAGCCCCTCGGCAGGGTGACCTTTCAAACAGGGGCAGCCGTCCCTCTCTGCCTCCCGTCCGCAGGTCGGCTCAGGGAGTGCGGGAGGGGGTCCACGGAGGGGACAGTTTCAGTCAAATCAATGAAACGTTGTTTTAAGAACTGAAGGTGCATTAGCTTTGCACCACCCACGTGGGGCTCACCCGGGGCACTGCCGCGCTCAAAATGAATTCAGTCCACAAAACGCAGCACCCAGGGCAGGGCCCCGGGGCAGGGGACGGCGTCTCTTTTCCTGAAGTCCTTTTGAAGAAGGGACTGCACAGTCCTGGGCGGAAACTCCCTCTTTCCCTCGCGTGTCCGCGGCTGCCGTGGCACCAATGCCGTCTCAGCCCCACGGCTCTTTTGGAGTCATTTGTGGCCACCACCAGCCTCTCCCTCGTTAGAGACCCTCGTGGGCCTTTTGAGGGACCCTGAGCTGTGAAAGAGGACCGGGACCAGTGACTTCCAGCTTCGTTTGGGTCCTCAGACGTGTATTGTACACCTACTGTGTGCCCAGCAAAGCAAGGAAGCACACTCAGCCTGTGTCAGTCACTGCTCTAAGCCCCTCCCACCCCCCACCCCCCACAGCGTATCAGCTCACCCCCACCCAGGAAGGCGTGCACCTGCTTACCCCCTGGACAGAAGAGGAAACTGAGGCACAAGAAGCGGCGTAGTGCCCACGGTCACAGTGGCATTACTCTGTGTAGACCCAGAAGGCCCAGGCAGAGATGGGCCGCCCGGCCGCGAGCCCGCAGTGGGCACCAGCCCCGCGGGGGGCCTCGGCTCTTCTGCAAAAGGAAGCTGGCTCTGCAGGCGGGATCCCTCCGGTCGGGCGTGCGCCCCAGTTGTTGTCAGTCAAACGCAGGTGTCGGTGACAACTCCTGTCTCACAACTACTTGGAGCCCCAGAGAGCCCACAGGTGTGAGTATTCTGAGACGGTGACCCAGAGACCCAGTTAGAGAAGCGTTCGGAGACCCCGGGGGCTGTAATAACCCCCCACCCGGGTGGCTTCGCAGCAGCTGCGGCTACTGTTCTGCCCCAAAGGTGCCTGCGAACGGGGGAGGGGGTGAAGCAATGATTTTAGTCGGTAGAGTCCCCACGTCCCCACTGATTCCCCACTGAGAGGAGGCTGGGAGGAGCATTGGGCCCAGGACCTCGTGGGCGAGCAGGTGTCCCCGGGAAGGGGCACGGCGGGGTCCGTGGCAGCTTAGACACCGTCCTGCAAGCCCCTGGAGGCCGTTCGGCCGCTGGGTCCGAGGGGACGTCCTTAGCATGAGCATGTGTCCGTCCCCGGCCCCATTTCACAGCCTGTGTAAGCAGAGGTCACGCCAGTTCCTGCACCCACACGCCCCGGGCTCTGGAACCAACAGTGGAAATCCTCAGAAGTCATTATGGGAAAAAGCCACAATGTCATTCGGGTTGTATTTGGGGCACGAAAGCGGCCGGATCCCACACAGTCATTCTGGAACATTCCTAAACCCAACCCAAGCCAAAGCCAAAGCCAAACCCAAACAAACAGTGACGGGAAGTCGGTCTGCGGCCGGGGTCCTGTCTCGGCGGACGTCACTCTCCTGACTCTCAGCCTGAGCCCGAGAGGGGCACGGGGGGAGGGGCAGAGAGGGCCCCACAGGGACCCAGAGACGGGCTGCCCCCAGCAGAGCGGCACCCTGCGGCCACTGGATGTCCCAGCCAGGCGGGGGGTCCAGCCCGCGGGGCACGGGCTCCCCACCCCCGGGCTCACCGCCGTGTTGGTTGTGCCCTGAAGCAGAGCAACACGATCAAAATTGGTCGGGAGCAGGCGGCACGACGTCTGTACACTGGCTTTGTCTGGGGACAGGGATCCCAGGCAGGGGTGACTCCATGGGGGACAGAGGACACTGCTGTCCTCAGCAAGGGGCCCCAGAGCCCATGGGCTCCTCTGCGGGTGTGGGGGACCCTGGGAAAGGCAGGCCTTCAGAACCCACGTCACGGCGGGGTAACGGTGGCGGAGAGCTTACGGCGTTCCAGCACCGGCCAAGGGCTGTTCTGGCCTTTTCTCACCCTTTCTTGACTGTGGCCCCCAGGACTGGCCGGTGTCCCCAGCTCGAGGCCTCCATTTCTCACCCCGTGCTCTGTTGACCTGGAACTTGGGGGACTCTGTGTCCAGTAGAGATAGCCCCGGGCTCCCTGGCCTCTGACTCTGACCCTTAATGGCACGTGACTTTAAAACCCCTCCCTGTCCTGAGCCTCATGTCCTCTTCTGGGCCCCCAGCCCCCCAAGGCCAGGGCTTGGTTGGCGTAGGTTTATTTCTGCCTCAGATGCCCAAGAAGCCCAGAGTCTCACAGAACTCTGGGACCGGACACCAGTGAGTGGTTCCCATGACATCTCGCTCCGAAGATGCTGAGACACAGGGAGGGCAGGGCTGACACAGTGCAGGTCCCAGCGGCCCTGGGACTGGGTCTGCGTGAGTGTCAGCCTAGCTGCTGGGTGGCAGGAACACAGTGGTGGCCCTCGATTCTGGCCCATTACAGGAGTTGCCTGGGGGCTCAACGAGGCCGGAGCGAAAGGAAGCCAGCAGCCAGGGCTCACGGGCACACAGACGCCCAAGCGTTCACCGGCTCCACAGAGCGTCAGAAGCGCCCAGCACCTTCGGGCGGGAGGGACGCGTCGGCAGAGGGGAACCCTTGGAGGCCAGAAGGAAGGTTCTCTGGGTGCGGACAGCGGACCCTCCGGGGGCCGGGATAGGTCTCATTTTTAGGGACGAGCCCCAACTGGAGCGCTCAGTGAGGTCTGCAGGATCCGTTGATGGGGGAGACTGGGGACACAGAGTAGCGTGGGTGGCAAGTGGCAGGGGGGACTCCAGGTCGAGCAGAATGTGGCTGAGGAATCAAAAATTCCGATGAGGGAGGGATGGGACTCGACAGAGGCGTGATGGGGCGGTGAGACGGGCCGGGAAAGGGAAGCAGGGCACGTAGGCTCGCGTGCAACCCCAGAAAGCAGAAGTCAGCGGAAAAGGCTCCACTTTTCTCTCCCCGGAACCCCCCACCCCGTCAGACAGGCTTCTTCACCGCTGGGAAGGCACGTTTTGCTTTTATCTGTTTTCTTTTTTCGCATCAGTGAACTGTCGAAATTACAGATGCTTGGCCTGAAGGGGAAATCAGATTCCCCAGTCCCTTCTGGATTTTTTGTTTTGGATAAAATATCCTGGTTCTGTCTCTGTGTCGTGCCATTAAGGGGAAGTTTATTTTCTTTGGGGCCAAAGTGTCGACTGATTAACTTTCCACAAGACAGCCGTGTACGCGAGTCGCCGTGACGCCGAATTCGGGACCGTCTCGTGGGGCTCCGGCACGCCTGGTCTCGCTTTTCTCGGTTTCAGCGGGCGTGCAGGAGCCTTCGTGTTTATGTAGACGCAGTGGAGCTCACCGCGACCCAGGAGCCGGAGGGGGACCGACCTTGGGAATCTCTGTGCTGAGCTGTGACACTCCGGGCACACTGCAGCGTGTGGCCCAAGGGGTTTCAGTAGGTGGGCTCGCCCACATAACCAGCCCCCACATCAAGAGACAGGGTCCCACAGAAGCTCCCTCTGTGCCCCCCCAGAAATGAGCTGTCATTGCTTCAGACCCCTTTAACTCTGCCCTTCTTTTCTGGATACAGAGCAAGGGAATGAGCGTTGGGCATGGTGGGCTTGGTCCTTCCTGGGTGTCACCTGGTCTCAGGCTCACTGAAACCCTCTGAGTCCCCCAAGTCATCATCTGCCCATCTGGAGCCCCCTGAGGTCACACGACTGCAGGGGTGGAACCCAGGCCCGGGGACCCTGACTGGCAGCATCCTGGGCTCACACCCTTCCTCCATGCCCAACCTACTCCTTCCATGAGAGGTGGCCACGCAGGGGGCCTGACGTGTCCCACAGCCTGCAGAAAGACAAAGAAGGTTCTCTGCCATGGACAATGAGGGGGCTGCCAGAGGCCTTTTGAGAAACGGCTCCGAGGTTGGATAAAGAGCAGAGTAGAGGGACAGGGAGGAAGCTAAGGATGGGAGCCGGTGCTTGCATCCAACTCGCACGGCATCTGAGAGCAGGGCCCGTGGTCCGGCGCCCTCGGCTGCGAGCTGCGCCTTAAGTGGGGCCATCTGTCCCCTTGCAGCATGGCAGGGAACCAGAGGGGCGGCCAGGATGGTCTGCCGTTGGCACATTCCTCTCCTCGCAGAGCTTTGAGGGGGGCAGAGAGCCCAGGCCCCAGGAAGAAAGCCTCATCTGGGAAATATTAACGGCGCAACCACCACTAACCAGATGGGCAGCCCCCCGCAATGACTTCCAGACGGCTGGAGGGCGGCCCAGTCAGAGCGCGGACTTCCGAAGCCACCAGCGGCCGCGGCCACGTGATGAGGGCGGCAGCGCCGAGGCTGCACGAGCCCGGCTCTCCCCTGAGGCTCGTCGGCTGGCAAACGGTCCAGATGGCGCGGACACGAAGCCTTTCTTACGGAGCCGCAGAGGGCGGAGGGGAGCCCTGGGGCGGGGGTGGGGAGAGGGACCCCGGATTTTAGTCTCAGCTGCCTCTGAAGGGCTGTGTGGCCTTGGGCACGCCTCCCTCCCTCTCTGTGCCTCCGTGTAGAAAGCGTCAAACAAAGGACCGAGAGGTTGTGCCGTCGGTTCTCAGACTGTGTGACTCGACGCCGCCTCGGGCTCCGACGTCTTGTTTTCACCCCGAAAACCTAAAAGGGGGGATTTGCACAGGGGAGGGTAAGAGCAAGTGCACATCCGTCGGCTCCTCAAGAGTCACATCCCGTTAGGAAGCACGCTCCGTGAGGCGGGAGCCATCTGACGGGTCGTCAAGGTGGGGGGAATGCTGTCCCGGCCACTCCGCTCCCGTTCTGCGGGGACGCTCAGAAGCGCAGGCTCAGGGCCGCGAGTCAGCTCGGGGTAAACGCTGCGGCCACAGGCCCCGCTGCCAAAGAGAAAACGGGTTCGGTGACGAAGAGCCCAGTGTCCAGGGGCTCGTGCGATGTCACCAGCCGTCCCGCCTCTCACCCCAGTCCGGCCAGACAGACGTTTACCTGGCGGCCAGCCCACCCCTGCCACCTCCGCTCTGACACCTGTCCCCGTGGCCTCCCCGATGGGACGTGAGCTCTCCTTTCCTGTTCGTCCGACAAAGCGCTCAGGATTGTTCCAGGCGGGCTGTCCTTCCCGCGTCCGTCCCCAAGACAATCACGGGGTCCGGCGTAAGTCCAGCCCCTCCGTTGGCCAGGCAGGGGACCTTCGTGAGTGACTGAGCTGTGTCCCTCTACTGTGGCTGCGGTGACAAATTAGCACACACTTAGTGGCTGACAACAACCAAGCAGATTATCTCCGTGTCCTGCAGCGCGGAAGCCCGAAGGGCGTGTCACCACACTGAAATCCCAGCGTCCACGGGTGGCTCCTGCTGGAGGCCGTGGGGGAGGAGCGCTCCTGGCCTCCTGCGGTGTCGGGACCCTCCCACCCCAATCCCTGTCGGGGTGCACCCCTCCTCCATCTTCAACGCCAGCAAGGCCTGGCCAGTCCACCTGATGTGGCGTCACGGACACTTGTGTACCCTGCGATTCTGCGGGGTCCCCGATGAGCCAGGATCCCCTCCACACTGCAAGGTTGGCTGATTAGCGACCTTCATTCCCCCCAATCTTCCTTCCGTGTATCACAGCGTGTTCGCAGGTTCTGGGGGTCAGAGCGGCCGTCTCCGGCTGGCCGCTGCCCGGAGAAGACGGGAAGCATGTGCTTCCAGCAGACCCCACCCCGGGTGCGGGCTCAGGGACGAGGGGAAGGCCACGGCCGCCCCGGGGGTTTAGGTGCGCCCCCACCCCTCGCTGGAAGGTCAGCCTCCCGAGTGCTGGTGGCCGTATGGTGTCCCATCACGTGCTGGCGGCACCGGCCCAGACAGGCGGTGCTGGGACACGCGGCAGGGAGAGAGTCCGGGTGCAGGAGGAAGGGGTCCCGCCCGGCCCTGCCGCGGCCTGGCCCTCGGCCTCAGCCTCCCCATCTGTGGTGAGATACTTGCTTGGTGTGGACACACAGCGGGCGCTCCTCAAATGCCCACTGCAGGGAGAGCAGGGCCAGGGGCCCCAGAGCCTGTCCCCATCCTCAGCGGCCCCCGACCTCACCCTGCTGAGCTCCAGCCTGCGTCCCGTGCGAACCACCAAGGCTGAAGACACCCATTGTGCCAACTCCCCAAGCCCCTGGGGCCCGAGCCCATGCCGTCAACGGGAAACGTGAGGCCCAGAGAGGGCGAGGAACGGGCTGCAGGACACACAGCTTGGAGGGAGTCAGGCTTGGGGCCCCCCGTCCCCAGCACCGGCACCAGCACCCCCCGAGTGCACCCGGCAGGAGCCAGCTCTGCGTGCCTGCCCCGGCGGCAAATAGGAGAGGAATAAGGCAACGTGGCAGGAAATGCCAACGCCGACCCCCTGCCTCCCCGCCGCGCCCCTCCCACCCCGGGTTTCGGAGAGCTAATTATGGGTTTAATGATCCCACTTGCACAGTCCCCGTCATTCTGACAGCGGTGCGCCAGCCTCGAGTATGATAAAGCGCGCGTCCCAATCAGCCTGTTTTTATTGATTTGGAAGCAGCTCGATTGTCTGAGAAAAGACAGCGTGCCAGCCGGCGTCTCCCGGGTCCTGCTGCAACGTGACAACGCGCCGCGGCCTGGGCCTCCGCCAGCCCCCGGGGCGTCTGCCCCCCAACACAGAGCGAGCGCCGCCCCGGATCTGGGGGGCGCGCGGGCTGGAGCGCCGGGAAGGCGCCTGCGTCTGAGCGTGGCTCCGGGTCCAGACTCGGGGCTCGCCGGCCCGCCCGCCCGCAATGCGAACATCGCACCGCGCCCCAGGAGTCACCCTGCGGTCGGCCCAGGAGTCACCCTGCGGTCGGCCCAGGAGTCACCCTGCGGTCGGCCCAGGAGTCACCCTGCGGTCGCCCCAGGAGTCACCCTGCGGTCGTAAACATGGAGTCCGCTCCAGCTCTCCGTTTGCTTCCTCAAGGGCCAGTGACGTCCGTCGCAGGGCTGCAGCGGAGTCACGAGTTTCGGGGCCCTCCCTGCCTTCTGCCTCGTGTCCCGGCGTCGAAGGGCCTGGAAGCAAGTCGTGCGTTTGTCACGCGGGAGCTGTTCGGAAGCCCGGGCCCCTGAGGACCCAGACCTGTGGGCAGTTTCGTTTCAGGGTACGTGGTCTCGGGTCTCTCCGGTTCCTCCACATCGTGTTGGTGACACAGCTTCTTCACCTGTACAAAGGACGCACTTGGCAAGGACCTGGTGACAGGGAGTGACACTGCAATGGTGGCCCCTGTTACTAAGTGTCCCTCTCCTCGGCTTCGATGGAACGTTCTGGGCAGCAGAGCTGGAGGGAGGGCTTCAAACCTGCTGTACTGAGGAGCAAGGTCCCCTTGCAGACTGAGGGGAGGGGAGGACAGAGGGCAGTTACAGCAGACGGGGGGTGTCCCCAGGCTGGCCACAGCTGGTCAAGAAGACATGGTCACTGCTGCATCAGGCAGGATGTCCCCCGTGAGCCCATAGGGCCCCTGCATCCCGGACAGCCTGCTGGGGAAGGGGGCGAGAGCACCTCATCTCCTGGCTCCTCCACCCTCTTGTCTCACCTTGGCCAAAGTTCTGCCCTATGGGGTGAGGGCGACACCCCCATCTTTTGGGGCCGTGTTGCTCTGTCCCCTCAGAATGGCTCCTGGAGAAACCAGAGCGTCTAAGGGTCCTGTCCATGTACACCTGGGCCCCAGAGCAGCTGCGACCCCCGCCCCCTGGGAGAGATGTGGGCTGTGGTCAAGCCAGCCGCACGGGTTTGGGGGTGTGCAAAGACGTGCCAACCCCAGAGGCGCTGGGGGCTTCCGACCTGGGGGACTGAGGCTCCTTTGCTGAGGAGAGTGTCCGAGGCCATGAGGCTCCCAGGGTAACGCAGACTGGGCTGGGCAGTCGCACCGATGTCAGCCCCCCGGTCACCCGCTCCCCACCTCCCTGACACACCAGGCAGTCAAGCGTCCACCCCGAGCGGTTGTGAAGCAGCACGACGAGCAGTGCCGGCGTGTGAGAAGCCCCACGCGAGAGTGTGTCAGTGAGTAAAACCATCAGGTATTTACGTGAAAATGGCTCGCGTGGTTTCTGGTCTGTTTGATCTTTTTCCTTGGCCGCAGTGACACAGATGGCCGCCCCATTTCCCTCCCGGAACCCTTGACTGGGCAGGGAGGGCCGAGCACGCCAGGTGTGTCCCCTGCCCGGCCCACGTCCTCCCCCAGGGGCGCGGCCACAGGGACAGCTCCGTTGATCTGCAGCCAGGACGGAGCGCAGAGCAGACGTCTGCAGATACAATAAGACGTTTATGCTGAGACAACGCTCCCTTCCCCGCTGCCCGCAGGACAGAACAATAAAAAACCCATCCTGTCTCCTTCCGCATTTTGCTGGCTTCTGGCACAGGCGACCTTTGTCTCCGCACCGGAGCGTGGAGTGACGCTTGTCTGCCTTGCATCCCGGTCCTGCCCCCGCCCTCAGAGGCTGTGTGCCCAGCCCGCCCTCTCGCCTTCCTGCCTCCACCCGGAGACACGTCTGGACACCGGTCACTTCACCCCACACAGCCCCCCGCCCGGCCCCTCCTCCCGCCTAGAGAGCGGGGAGAAGACAGGGAAGGAACAGAAAAATCAAGCAGCCGGGCGAGTGGGGATTTTCTTTCATTATTTCACAACAGACAAGTGTGATGAGCGACGGTAAACTCTGGGGGCCGGGAGGAAGGCCCGAAGCAAGCCGGAGCGCCAGCACGGAGTGACACCGAGCTGGCATTTTGCACTGCGGGTACATGTCGCTATTTCTGAACGGGCAGTACGTAACTGCACCAAGAAAAATCCGGAAGGATGTACTTTTCTCAGCGTTTCCTTTGGAGAAATGATTTGTGCTCGATGCCTACTTCACTGTTTAACTTTCTCGCAGGTAACTTCCTACGATTAAAAGGAGAAATGGAAACACCGGCCGTCGGATTAGACACACTTAAACGCTGTGAGGGCGCCCGTGGGCCGATGTGCAGGGCACCACCGCGCACCACGGCCGGGGCCAACACGGTACAGGGCTGTGCAGCCAGCACCCGGCACCCCCATTTTCTGGGGGGTGTGCAGCGGTGAGCACGGGTGACCACATCCATCACGGGATCATGAGTAACAGCAAAAGCTGACACCTTCCAAGTCCCTTTCTGGGGGGCTGACAAAATAAACTCAGGAGTGTCCAACGCCTGACCCCCCGGCAGCCTGTAGAAGCGAGCTGCGCAGCCCGACGCAGGGCGCGCTCAGGTACTTCTTCCGGGGAAGAGGAAGGGCAGCAAAATGATCCTTCCGATGTGGCACATGAGGTATTTTCTAGGGGTGCGTATGCACGTATGTGTGCAAATGCACGTATGTGTGCAAATGCACGTATGTGTGCAAATGCACGTATGTGTGCAAATGCATAGGGAGCCGCCTCGAAGGGAACGCACCAAGCTGGGCCCTGGGCGCCGGGCCGCCGTGCTGTTCTCCAGCTATTCCTGAGCAGCTGGGCTGCCAGACCACCCTGAGTGGGGTGGAGCAGTGTGACCGCCGTGTCCCTGGGCCAGGCTGCACATTAGTGGATGCTGGGCGGGCGATCCCTCGGCCCTTTCGCTCGGGCATAAGGACCAGCCGCAGTCAGGATGATGGCTCCCTGCCACCCTCATTCCAGTGAGCGGAGCCTCCCTTGTGACCCGGATGCACGTGGAACTAACTGTGGGTCCCCAAGAACTGGCTTCTCCGGTGTTGTTGCAGGATAGCCCAGCCTCCCCTGACGGAGGCACCGTGTCCCTCCCAGGGATGGGCCACCCCGGGTAAAGGGCCCCCACGAAGGCTCCTCTGCACGACTGAGAAACCGTATTCCATTCTTTGTACCAGGCTGAGCTGGTGCAGTCTGGTCCCTCTGCTGCACTCACTGCTCCCTGACTTACCCTAAATGTCCCCAGGCGATCAAGCCCACCCTGCCGGGCACACATGGAGGGATGGGGGGGAGGGCAGCCAGCAGCCTTCTGCAAGTGGACACTCTCCCCATCAGCAGTGTGGTGAGGACTGGAATCAGGGTCTTCAGAGTCGTATGTTTCTGTGTCCTCAGCCGCAGGGTTCAGACGCGGCATTTCCGGAAGCACGCAGCCCCGGGCTTTGGCAGACAGATGTTGGTGGGGCTCCCGCACCCTCGGAGCCCGCGTAGACGGCGTCCTGCGTCTGCCGGCTGGCGCGGCGGCACAGACTGCATCTCCATGCCGCCCCCGGACCTCGTTTCTAAATTCAAACGAGGTGGCGTCTCCGGTGCTGGGCTGCTGGGCCTCCCGGGCCTCCCGGCCCTGAGGACGCATATTTTATCTTTTGGATCAGGATTCTGACAAAGCATCAAGGGGCCCCTCGGAATGGTGTCGCCAGCTGTGAGCCCATCGCGGTGCGTCTGGGGAGACGCGGCCAGACAGCCGTCCATCGGCCCGCAGCGCCAGCCCAGGCCCCATCCTTGGGCCGCCCCGTGTTTACAGGGCCTGCCGGGCGAGGTGCTCAGGGCAGCTGGACTGCAGGGACAGAGCCATTCCCACGCCAACCGGCCCCTCCCTGCCAGGGACCAAATGTCAGAAGGCACCTCTGGTCCTGTCTGCACTTTACTGCTGGGGACACTGAAGCCGAGAGATGTGGTCAGGTCAGAAAGTGAAGCAGAGCACAGCTGAGGCGAGAAGAGGGAACCCGCGTGCTCTGTGCCCCCGCAAACCAGTCTGGGGCAACCCCAACCCCCCACCAGACTGCTCACCTTTCAGGACCTGACTAAGCTCCTCCTTCATCCGGGAGCCCTTCTGACGGTTCAGGGAAGTGGCAGAGCCCCTTGCCCCAGCCCCCCATACCCTGAGCTTCTCCCATCACCTCACTGACCCCCATGACATCCCTGCCTGGATACTTGCTTGTCTCCTACGGCACAAACCCCACAACAACATGAGCCAAGGTGTGCACTCGGGGTCAGTAAGATGAGTGCTCACTGTGCACGCACACACTCACTCACATGTGCACGCACACACTCACTCACTGTGCATGCACATACACATATGTGCACGCACACACGCACTCCATGTGCACACACGCACATAAACACATGTGCACGCACACACGCACTCACATGTGCACGTGCACACGCACTCACTGTGCATGCACATACACACATGTGCACGCACACACACACATGTGCACGCACACACTCACTCACATGTGCACACACACACTCACTCACTGTGCATGCACATACACATATGTGCACGCACACACGCACTCCATGTGCACACACGCACATAAACACATGTGCACGCACACACGCACTCACATGTGCACGTGCACACGCACTCACGCACGCTGTGAGGGAGGGATGGATGGATGGGACTCTTGGCCACCAGCTGAACAGTCCTGATTCCACAGGGGTCTGGACCTCTGTCCCAGCAGGCCCGGGCTGGCTGCTCAGAAGGCGTTTCCCTCATTTCAGCTGTGCTCTGATTTGTTCTGTGACCTTGGCCAAGCCTGTTGGCCCTGCCCCACCTGCCCCAGGCCTATTTTCAGGTCAGCCTGGGGTTGAACCAGAATGTTCCTCTTGTGGGCAAAGAAACCTGAGGCCAGGGCGTGCCAGAGCCATCAACAGCAGAGCCCCAGGGTGGACCGTGGGGACGGGTGGACCCCTGACAGCCTCTGCTACAGCAGCTATTGTCATTGTCGTGTCATCATCGTCACACCATCATTGCTGTCAGCAGCAGCAGCACTGTCCTCATATTATCATCATATCTTTGTCATCAGTGTCGTGGTCATCATCGTCATCTTCATCATCACCTAATCATCACTGTCATCATCATCTTCATCATACGCCAAAACATCAGTCTAAACACAGATCTTACACGTGTCACAAAAGTTAACTCAAAATGGCTCACAGGCCAAAACGCAAACGTTGCCGAGCATTGACCCGAGGCGCGACATGCTCTGACCTACCGTTTGGAGCACAGCGGGGTGAGGCCGAGGCTGCGAGACAAGGGTGGGGGCCTGGCCGGGAGGAGAGGAGAGGAGAGGGCGCTTTCTTGGGGACGTGCCTTTCCCAGGAAGGCCCCAGGGAGCGGCCTCTCACCACCGGTCCCCACGGGGGACCCCTCAGGAGGCCAGCCCGCAAAGGGGAGAGAGGGCCCCGGACTCAGGGAAGAGCTCCAGGGAAGGAGGGGGACTGCGGAGCCTGGCCCCGAGGGGCCCAGCCTGTGCATGGGAGCCTTCACGCAGCCGTCCCCAGAGTGACAAACGTCTCCCTGCTCCACGCGGCTGCCTCCCCGGCAATTTCTCTGTTTACAAGATGTCTAGACAGGTTTGGGGGTCAGAGCACGGCCTCCGGGGTGGTTCCCAGCCTGGGCCCAGGGCTGCCTCTGCAAAGCAGGGGGCGGACGTCTGCTCTGTCTAGAGAGTTCCTTACGTAGGAATACGCTTCATTCTTTCCTTTTTTATCAGTTGACAGCTTCCAACAGATAAAGCTTATTTTGTTTAAGCTTTCACACACCCGGCGAGATAAATATCCCTGAATTCCAGGCTTCACAGGAAAAAAAATTAAAAATGAATGAAGTCAGAATCCTGAGTAGGTTTCTCCAATCTCAAGCACGGGTGCACCCAAGTGCTGGGGTCCGAATGAAATCGCCCCACGTGGTGGCGAAGGTGAGACACGGGCTGCTCCCTGCGGGTGGAGATTGTTCCAGAGAGGACAGCACCCCACTTCTGTCCCACAGGGACCCCAGAAGTCAGAACGGGAGGAAGAAACAAGGCCGCAGAAGCAGGCTCAGTGGGGTCAAGCCACCAGGCAAAAATGCACAAAGGGTCTCTGTGTTACTTCCTACAGTTTTCCCTGAAACCACAAGGATCTCAGCAAATAACAATTTAAAAACAGCACGAACGTGATAACCTTCGAGTGCTTTCTGTTGCATTTATTAATTTGTTCCAATGATTCTGTGAAACTTCCTTTTTTCGAAACGTGTACAACACGCACTGTGTGAGTCAGTGGGCCCCCGTAACTAGGCGGACGAGACACCCCATTTTAAACGGGTCAGAAAGCCACAGCACTGTCCTGCTTCTAACGGTGCGTCTGGTCAGCCTGGTGTCCCCGGACTCAATTCAAGGTCTCAGTAGGCTGACCAGACTGTTGTTTCCTGTCCCCTTTCAAATGGTATGTCTGGTCAGCCTAACCATAACAGAATACCCCAGCCTGGAGGCTTAAACAATAGACACTTATTTGTCACAGTTCTAGAGGCTAGAAGTCCAAGATCAAGGCGCCAGCAGACCTGGCATCGGGGGAGGGCCCGCTTCCTGGCTTGCTGCCTTCTCCCCGCATCCTCACACGGCGGCGAGAGCGCCGTGTCTTTTCCCCTTACAAGGACGCTAATCCCATCACGAGGGCTCCCCCCGATGACCTCATCTGATCACCTCCCAACCACCTCCCAACACCATCACGTTGGGGTTAGGGCTTCTGCATATGAACTTGGGGACACAAACATTCAGTCCATAGCAAGCACTCTCTGTGCCAGGCGCTGTTGTAGAACCAGGGTGACAGGCCAGTGGAGGACCTCTCTCTCATGTCACCTACACCCAGAGCGGGCACAGACCAGAGTCAGGCAAATAAGTGATTCTACAGGATGCTGTCACATAATACTAAGTCTTTAAAACATAAAGCACAGGATTCTTTGTAGAATGACAACACAGAGGGCTTCCTTGAGGAGGTGACAAATGACATGAGACTTATATCACAGGAAGAGCCCATCCAGTATAGACCTAGAGTCGGAGAGTTCCAGAAAGAGGGCCCAGCCCGTCAGAGGGTGAGCAAACACTCAGGTGTGGAGGACACCAGCACACGAAGATGGCGGTGGGAGAACCAAGGTGACATGAGTCCCCTCAGCGTTTTGGACAGAGCCGTGACATGATGAGTTTTTAAGAGTTTAAAAACGCCGGCTGGCTCCAGGGCTCTTCCAACGCAGTCTCTGATGCTAACTGGCATTTGTTAAGCGCCCACTGTGCGTCCAGCCAGGGCTCAGTGCTGTCAGGCCCAGCCCCTGCTCCACCTGGCATCTGGTTGGCGAGACTGGGTGTCAGTCATGACCCGTGCCAACAGAGCGTTCGAGTCGAGGGCCCACGACTGGTGCCCACAGGCGGTCGCTGCCTGGGTTGCTAGAGCAGGAGCAGGGGCTGTGGGGTGGGGTGGGGGGTCTGCACAGGAGCACTCAGGCCCTGTCTGTACCCCTGTCCCCACCCCCACCTCCCTGCCTCCTCCCCAAGTTATCCCACCTCCCCAGGGCCAGGCACCATGGTGGCACCTCAATCAGCAGGCCCCCACGGTAGGGACTCACCCAGAAGCTGAGAGGTGCCACCTGGGTGAGGCAGAGAAAGGTGGCCCCCCAGCCTCCCCCACCGATCAGGCTGCCCGAGAGACCCAGGTGCTGGCAGCTTGGCAGAGAATGCCCCAAGTCATCGGTTGGCAGCCAGATCAGAAGCAGAGCAGGACTCAGACGGCTCCGCGTGGGGGGTTTACTTCTAATTAATTCCTCGCTGGCACCGGCTCCGGGATCGGCGCTCTCCGGCCCCTCTGCCCCGCCAGCCCGCCGCGCACACCTCAGCGCCTGACAGCTCCCCTCGCGCTGAATGTAAATCACGTCGGAAGCTGCGAGTCAGCGCAAGTCGGGGGATGTCGCCCCCAGCATCTCGGGGTGATTCTGCCCCTCTGTTTCCCGCTGGCCGGACACGTGGGCGCCCCCACCTCGTCCTCACTGCCCTGTCCGTCCACAACGCCGAGAGCAGGGGTCGAGGGCTTTGTCTGTCTGCCATGCACCCCTTCTCCTCTGGGAATGGTGCCCGATTTTTTGGGGGCGAATACGGCTGACCCCACATCTGCATCTCAAGGTGGCCCCCGGCCAATCAGAACACTGGGTCCCTCCGCCACACACACACTCACAGAGACGCAGCAAAGTGGCCAAACGTCATTAACCTTTGTGAAATCTAGGAGCTGAACACCATTCTTCTGACTCTTCCGTATAGTTAACATTTTCCATAACAAAAACTGGAGTAAAAACCCAGCCCGTCACCACGAAGGTCAGCCGGGACCCCCCACTTCCTCACCCACCAAAGGAGACAACAAAAACCAGATCTTCGTAAAGCTCCTGGACGTATTCCTGAGACAGCCCGGGCAGAAACCCGGGGTACAGTGCGTGGCCCCAAAGCCAGTCAGTAAATGCTGATATTAGTGTCATTAGAAGACAGAGGACTGAAATACCCCCGCTTCGAACCAACTGGGTGTTTATTTCCCTCTCGGTCCCCCGCCCACATGTGTCCTGTGCTCCTCGGCGCAGTGCCTGGCCCATAGAAGGCTCTGGATCTACATCGGCTCCGGTGACTCCATAAATGACATAACGAGGGTTTCTCGAATCTCTGCTCCGCCTGGAGTGGGTGAAATATCAGGCTGCTTAGGCCCACACCCCGGGGTCCGGTCACCGTGGACCCTCGAAGGCCCGCCCAGCCCGCGGCCTCGGCTGTGAACAAACTCTCCACAGGTGGCTCCCAGGGGGTGTCAGCTTGAGGGGTCCATTGTGGGGCCCGCCCAGACGATGGGGGTGGGTGGCCGACGTGGACACTGAGTTCTCAAAGTTCAGGCAGTTGGTTCTGGTGAACGGACCTGAATGTTAACGGCACAGGAGTTTAATTTGCATTCAGACGGGGAGAAAATCAGCCCCTCGGAGGAGACGGTGTGTTTAAGGCGAGTGGTTAGCTCAGAGACAAGGCACCAGGCTGCCAGGACAAGGAAAGGAAGCAGCAGCTCGGGGGACCCACGGACCGCAGAGAGGTGCGGGCGGAGAAGCCCGTGACTTAGAACTGATGGACTCGCATCCTGGAGGAGACAGACCGGAGAACCCCAGCCAGGCACTGAGGGGGTCTGCTCCCTGGCTCCTAACTCGGTCACAACTGAGGAGGAGAACGAGTGGGAATGTGTGGGTACGCGCCCGAGTGTGCCCGCGAGTGAGCGTGGGGTACAAGTCCGTGGGGGCAGGCCAGGCTTTAATACGAGCAAGACGAAGCCCTTCTGATACTCACAGCAGGACATTTGGCTCGTAACAGCCAGCGCCCTGGAAACAAGCCCAGTGCCGACCCAGGACAGGCCCGACGGGCCACCCGCGGTGGAGGCACGCTGTGGAATGCTCCACAGCCACGAAAAAGAACCACGCGGGCCGACCCCACGTCCTGTTGGAAATGGGGCAGAAAACGACGGTGCTGTCCCGTTTGAAACAGCATAGCTGGTCAGCTCATAGTACGCACGAGAACACGATAAAAGGCAGAGGGAAAGCACGAGTCCGAACGGTGCCACCAAAGGTCGCACCCTGTGTGGTTCCAGGAACACAGGTTCAGGAGTAAGAAAAGCTGGTCGACAATGAGGCGAGGCGGAACGGCCCTGACCTTGGCTGAAGGCACAGGATGGGGCTGACGTGCCGTGCACCTTGATCACAGTGGGGGTTAGGCCGGCACGTATTGGTGCCAAACGCGAGCTGCGTGCGTTCGGGGGGCAAACGCCGCGGGGAGTGGCACGTGGCGTCAGCCCTGCGCGCGCCCGGCTGCAGCTCCGTCTAACACGTGCGCACTAGGAGGGGCCCCTGTTCTAGGGGCCGCGGCCGCTCAGGTGTGCTGCTCCTCCGTGGCACTGCTGGGTGTCACGCTGGTGACACGTGCGAGCTCAGGGCCCCGCGTCCCTCCCCACTGCTCCAGTAACGAAAGCCATTATCGTCACAGTCGCAGGCTGAATGCTTTGCATTGTCTCTCCACTTCACAGAATAAATTCTGCATCTTCCCTGCACTCCCTTTGCCCACGCGCCTTAGTACAGTTTGGGGGGTGGGGGGCGCACTTGGCGTTTGTTGCTTTTATGTAAGGGCTCCGAGGGGTGGGGGAGGCCCGAGGGCGCTCCAAGTTACTAACCGATGGGCTGCTCGTGAAATCGCACGGCAACGTGAGTACGAATTATGCGTCAAAGCTGTGCGGTGCGGAGACTGAGCCGGGACGCCGGGATCGCTGCTTTCCACGTTACACGGCCGCTTATTTGAGACCGCCCGGGCCCGGGCCCTCCAACCAGTTTCTCGGCAGATAGAGCAGCGCGCTGAACACTTCAGGGTCTGGGCAGGTGGCTGTCTGCGCTGCGATCCCCGCAGCCCAGGCAAGAGGGACACAAACCCGCTTACGCGAGGACACGCCTCCCGAGAAATACAAGACAAGTCTGCTGCCTTCTGCCGGTCTGCCCTCCCTGTCCTGTCTCTCTCTCTCTCTCTCTCTCTCTCTCTCTCTCTCTCTCTTTCTCTGAACTGTTATGTGGGGATTTCTCAGAGAGGGGAAAGGAAGCAGGGAGGGAGAGGGTTCCGGGGACTTTTCGCTTCAGAGATGGAGAGGAAGCAAATCTCACCAAGCAAGGAGCTCCACGGGGATGATTTTGTTTGCCCGTCTGCAAAACGGGGTGACAGGGCAGCTGGGAAAGCATGGCGTTTAGAGGCGGTATGAGCACACCCTACTCTCATCAGCTTGGCCACAGTCCAGCCTGCCCAAGTCATTCCACCTCTTGAGCCTCAGTTTCTTCATTCTGTCAGGCAGGGACAATAGCAGTCACTAGCATTTAGGGTTGTTGGGAGGATTAAATGAAGTGATTCGTGCACAGTGAGGGCTGGCTCTTTCTGTCCTTGCGTCCTGTCACCTTGTTTCCCACAGCAGGCCAGGGGCCCAGCACTAACACTAAAGAACCAGGTCCTTCCTGTCACCTAGAAGCAGGGCAGCTGTGTAATGTGGGGGTGCACAATAAATATGGGGCCCCCCTTGTTCAAAAACAGGGGGAAAGTGCCATTAAAAGTACTAAACTACAAAGATTTTTCCCTTTCTCCTGCAGTCTCACACCTCGGCATGTGTCTTTATTTGCCATTCAAAGTCGTCCCACGTAAAGAAAACATGTTGAATTATTAGCACGAATTTTATCCTTCATCTATATGTGATGCAGTGTCATTTTTTAAATGCAAATATGAGAGCATTTAACTCACAGCACAATCACAGAGATGACACTGTTCGTGTTTCGTAGCTCGTCCATGCATATGTCTTTGGCTTCTCCAGAACAGTGCAAACCCCACCCAGCCCTAACTCAGATGCTTTTAATTCACTCCTGGTGTGTACACACCCTACCGACACTCTCTCATTGGCTTACTGGTGAGCAAGGAAAGGCTGAAAGATTTCCTCGCCTCCCCCTTTTCTTCTGTGGCATTATTTCCAACAAAAGGGGTTGGCCAGGACAGGGAAGTGATGTAAGAAGAAAATACGACAGGGTTTCCTGGTTGTCGGTGCTTTTCCGGAAGGACGCTGCCTTCTTTCTGTGTTAGAAGCAAGTTCTAGTTCAAGGGCAGTGTGGCCTCTTGGGGTGTCTGTGCCACTCCGACACAGTTGTGGGTGGAGCACGCTTACCTTGTACTTGCTTGGGTCTTGCTGAGCTCCCAGGTGTCGTGGGTCCCCCAGAATTCTGTGCTCCTGGGGCATCGTGAACGGGGCACCAGGCAATCAGGACACCTGTAATGTGCGTGTTCTCCCTGCTCACACACATGCTGCAATGGCCCATGAACTTCGCGTACGAACACAAGTTCAAAGAAAAACCTTGTACCTGCCATGATGGCAACAACACGGCATTAACACCAAGTAGGGCCACACGGGTCCCAAGCCTGTGAAGCCCACACCTCCTGGGAAACTCAGCTTTTGCTTCTTGAGCGAGAGCTGCCGGTGGACACGAGGTGGGCACCGTCGTTACCCCAATACACAGATGTGCAAACTGAGTCCCCAAAGGTTATATTGCTTGAAGTCTCACTTCCAACGTGGAAGTAGAAGTTCGGCTGGAACTACATGTGTGGGTCCAGAGACCCTGTCCTGTCCCCCGGGCCCCATCTTAAATGGACCATATGAACGAAGCACCCGACTCGTGTCTACCATATGCTGATCACACAGTAGGAGGCCAGATGTGGTGACCACCAAGCTGCACCCGGGCCGTGGGGGCCAGGCTGTTCCCAGGGAAGCCAGCAGTGGTCAGGACCAGCCTCTCAGAGGCAGCGTGCCTCCACAACACGCCCCATCCCTGGTGACTGATAGGGGATCCGTGCAAGGCCTGGAGCCGGGCTCCTGGCTCCTTCTGTCTCTTTCCTCCCATGAGGACGCTTTTGCTTCCCTTCTCTCCCCTGGGAGCCGGCCCACTTCCCTCTCCACACTGCAGGCAACCAACCAGGAGGGAAGAGAGAAGGCGCGCCCAGTCCTGAGAGGCCTGCAGACTCGCGAGTTAATTATCTCCAGTTGGTAACGGGCAAGCCGTGGCCATCCTCCTGCAAAGGCGCTGGGCGTTCCCGTTGTTGAATGTTAATGCTGTTTTGGGGAGCCTTATGAACCGGGCTCCCATGCAGACACCAGCTCCTCATGGAGGGGAGAGGGGAGAGGAGGGCTCTCTGAGACATGATGGCCGAGGGCACCACTGTGGGTGTGCAAGGGGACACGATCACGCGCCCTGACCTGAGCATGCACTGCCTGCCAGACCCTCTCTCAGTATCCTGTGGGCTCCAAGCACTGTCCCAGCTCACGGGCCACGCACATGCCGTGCCAGCTGATAGAACTCAGTGTCCGGAATGCCTGCAGAGCTGCTCCCCATCTTCTCAGGGAGTCTTCCCCAACGCTGCTCTCTGAACATGGGTCCCCCACACACTTGCTTGTTTCCTGCCATGAACTTAGCTCAATTTGCAATTACTGTACGTGTTCAGCCTGTTTGTCTCACCTGCTACAAAGGGAGTTCATGAAGTCAGGGCGGGGTGTCAGCTTCACTCCATGCCCAGCACAGGTCCTTGGGGAGGAGGGAGGTGGCGAGTGTCCAAAGAATGAATGAAAGTTGAATGAATGAATGATCTCAGTATTGGGGATAAGGAGAGAGGGAGCGAGGGGGAAATGCAGCCCCTTCCCCAGACCTCTGTTTCCCCCCAGGCTCACCTGCTTTGAGCCAGTGACTAGACCAAGTCCTAGCTTCCTCACTTCTGCACCAAATGTCTTCACAGCATCCCCCCCCAGAGGATGGCTGGATGGGTGGACACATGGATGGATAGATGGATAATGGATGAAGGATGATAGACAGATGGATGGACAGGTGGATGGAGAATGGATGGATGAATGAATGATGGATGGAAGGATGATGGATGGATGGATGGATGATGGACCGATGGATGGATGGACCGATGGATGGATGGATGGGTGGATGGATGGATGGGTGGATGGATGATGGATGGGTGGATGGATGATGGAAGGACGGATGGATGGATGGATGATGGACCGATGGATGGATGGATGGATGGATGGATGGTGGATGGTGATTGGATGGATGATGGATGGACTAGATAGATGGACTTCTCACATGGGCTCCTTTCTGCAGTGGATGGGGTCCAAAGAGGTGGACACCCAAAAGATGACATACCCCAGGTGATGGCAAGAAGGATTCCTGACTCAGTAGACCAGGAGGACTCAGAGGGCCGTGTGAGCATTGTGGGTCAGGCTGGGCAGCTCTCCCCCGAGACTGTGCCTTCACTCCTTGCCTGGCTTCCTCTCTTCCCTGACCTGCTCCCACTCTTTCTCTGGGCTCTGCGGGGTTGCCTCTGGAGAGCCCAGCCCCAGGCAAGGTAGTTGAAAACAAAGGTCAACAAGGTCGTGTTCCAACATGGTGGCCACCAGCCGCGGGCAGCCGTGAACACGTGCTCTTCAATTCCTTAATATTTTATAAAAACAAAATTTCAGTTCCTCAGTTACACGCTTGCTCTGTAGCCTCACGTGGCTGGTGGCTACAGTATTAGAGAAGAAAGAACCTGTCATTATCAGAAGGCTGTCTTTATTGGACCGTGCTGATCTGGAGCACGGGAAAGACAGCAGGACTGGGGACATGGGGGTGGGGCTGGTCATCAGCGTCTGCAGATGGAGGGCAAGGCAAGGGGCCCTCCCGGCTGCGCACACCGCGGCGCCCGTCACAGAGCGCGGAGGACGTCGGGCGCCCGGCCCAGCCCCAGCGCGCTGCCTCTCGGCGTGAGCCGGGGGCCGCTGCTTCGGCGGAGCTGGCGTAGATCACCGGGTGACAAACGGAAAACCAGGAGGAAGTATGTGCCCCTCCCGCCTTGGTGCGTCAGTCACATCGGTAACATAGATGTGCTTAGGGAGGCGGCCTTCCCCTTGCCCGCGAGCTGACCGAGGACGAGCCCGCAGCTGACAGGCGAGCGCTGCCCCGTCACCTGCCACCTGCACCCCGCCCCGGTGACGGTGACGAGCAGCCTCGGGACGATAGGCCGCGAGCTGGGGTCTCCGCACGCGCCGATCTGCCTACCAGGCGGCGGCGAGGAGCATGGGGCCTGGGCTCCGGCTCCAGCCCGGCCGCTCTGCCGCCCGACGCTCTTGCATTTCACTGAGCGTCTTTGAGACACGGCTTCCTCGTCTCTGACGGGGTTCTAGAAGTCCCCACCCGACCGCTGACGTGGGGACAGAGGAGGCGATGCAGGAAAGGTCACGCAGAGTGAGGCCGCACAAACGTAGTCGCCGACGTTGTGCAGCGTTTCCCGTTGGCCCCGAGAACGCGCGCCTGCAGGGCCGGCGGCTGCAGCGTTTACCCCGAGGTAACTCGCGGTGCCAGTCCTAACCTCGCCCCCAAAGTTCGTCACACGGAGTTCAAATCTCTTCCACAGAAACCCTGTAGGAACTGACTTAGGAGAGGGGACAGGGAGGTGTTATTTCACAGACCAGGTGACTCCGGGTGGGCCATCTTGGGTGACAATAACAGTGTCCCTCAGAGAGGGCATGAGGATGGATGTGCAAATCACCGGGCAGATGGAGGTGTTTCATGGAAGAATGTCTCCAGAACTTTTCCTGCAAGCGAGCGTTGTCTCCCGGAGAGCTGGCCTCCTGGCAGACTTGCATGAGGAAGACTCCAGGAAGAGCCCGTGAGGGCACCGTGTGCCCTTCCTCCCGGATCCAGCAGGCATGGCCTGTGGCAGAAAGCCCCTCGGCCCAGAGAAAGGACGGGGCTTGTGTGAGGGCTGGATGTGCTGCCAGCGCCAGGGCTAGGAGCTTGTGCCTGCAGGACGCCCCCCCCCCCCCGCCCTGGCACGTGACGGGGGTGGTGAGCCTTGTGGCAGCTTGAAAGTTCGCCCACCAACACCCTCCCCCCTGGAGGTGGGGCTGCGCCCCTGTCCCGGGAGGGAGAGCTGGACCGGGGCACGTGCTCCCAGCAGGTGGAGGGTGGCGCACGTGGCCAGGGCTCGTCCTCTCCCTCGGATCACTCCGTCTAGGATCAGACACCCTGCCATAAGGACACGCCAAGAGTCCCGTGGGGCGGTCCGTGTGGCAAGGAGGCCTTGCGCCCACTTCCGCTGAGTGCGCCCGCTTGGACGGGGACCCCCCGTCCCCTGCCAGCCGTCGGGGGTACCGTCCCAGCCGACAGCCTGAGGCAGCGTCATGGGGGATGCTGAGCCACAGCCACCCGACCACGGACGACCCGCCGAAACGGGGACACAATCAGCGATGGTTGTTGCAGCCACTCAGCTTGGGGGAACTTTGTTACGTGGCAGCACCAGATAACGAATACTTCGATGGATTAATGGAACGGATGAACGGAAGTCGGTTCTATTCTTACTGTTAATGAGAGACTTCGGATGAAGGATAATTCAGTGGACACGCTTGGCTGCCATCACCCCTTCTGCTTTCCCAGCGGATTCTTCGTTCAGGGAAAGGGGAGACACTTTGTCTCCTGCACAATTGCTTTTTGCCATGTGTCTATACTTAGGTTCAAGGAAAAGAGTTATAAACATTAAAAACAAAAGAGTAAGATAAGCACGGCCATGGGAAGAGGCCGAGACACTGCTTTGAAGCTCACTTGTTTTGCGTAACGTGCACAGTACAGTCACACTTACAGACAAAACAAACCGATGCGCGCACACACGCTCTCCCAAAGCTCAGGCAGGGGGCACGTCGCACGGCAGGGAGGGGTGTAGGATTGGGGGGCTGGGGGGCTTTGTGTTCTACTCCCCCTGCTTCTGGAATTTTTTACTTTTATCATGAGAATGTTTGCAAAATACTTATGAAGAAGTTTTGGGTAAGAAAACATAATTTTAAACAAGAGGCATCTTCAACAGCATGATGCGTGCCCAGGCTATGGGAGGACAGGGCAGGACAGCTAGAGGAACTGGCCATCCGGGAAGGCTTCCTGGAGGCGGAGGCACCTCAGCCCTCAGAGAATGTTGCCTCCCCTTGAGTCAGTGGAGGAGCAGTGCTAGCAAGGGTCCCTCTCCTTGGTGTCATCTGCTTCTGCACCAAGAGAAGTCAGTCCTAGTAGAACCCACCTCTCCCTCCTCCCACGCCACTGGGACTGGCTGGGTCTCCGCAAGCTCAGGCCCCGTCTGCTCTGTGATAATAATGAATTCAGGTTCGTGAGCAATCACCACTTAGGGCCAGGTGTTGACGGAGCACTTGGTCTTCACTTAGAGAGGGATACTATTAGGATCGACGTTCTAACCTTACAAGTAAGACCCTGGAGGCACAGAGAGGTTAAGGGACTTGCCCAAGGTCACACAGCCAAAAGCTGGCACAGCCCAGATTTTGATCCCATGCAGGCAGGCCAGCTCCTCAACCCAGACCCTTACCATCTCCTTCCCTGTGCCCACACTCTCCAGCAGTCCCCTGCTCCCCCAAATCCCTCTTCCTCCCTGACTTTTCTCACTCTCTCCCCTCTGTCTCCCCACTTTCCACCCTCGCACCGCAGGCCTGGCCCCGAGGAAGGTCAGCTTCCTTCCGCGGACAAAGCGCACGTCAGCGACTCAGGCTCCTGGAGGCTCTCCTCCTCCCAAACGCTTTAGAAGTTATTTGTCTAATTAAAAAATCTCTCAGCCGCCCAACATGCTAGAAGAGTTCATCTTCAACCAACACACACGGCCGAGCCAGCGCATCCGGGCAGGGCAGCCCCATCCCAGGGGCCTCTCCCGGCCAGGCTCGGGGGGCCAGGGCGACCAGAGCAGCCATCCGTCCCCGCAGTCGGCCCCAGCCAGCTGCGTTTCCGGCCGAGGAACCCGCCGCTCAGAGCCTCCTTTTTAATTAACTCCGTATCTCAGGCGGCCGGAGCACGTGGGCACACTTCTGTCTGACTTCCCCGCGAAGCCGGAGCACATCCCAGTTTGCTTTCTAAGAATAGACGCGGGAGATGGGGAGGGAGGAGGCCAGGATCTAAAAATGAATTTGCAGCCCAGAGCAAAACAAGCGAGCCAAGGAGAGGGGAGAGAAAGCGACACGCACGCACGGGGCCCAGCCCGGTGGGGGCTGGCGGCTGCGTCCCGGGTGTGAGTCGCAGACCTGGCAGTCTGCCCAACTGTCTGGCAGGGATGGGGTGGGGGGTGGGGGTGGCGCTGCTCGTGCCAGGAGCCGGCAGCTGGTTGGTTTTCCCCAGGAGGCAGACGTGACTCATGGGCTTGCGGGCTGGGCTCAGGGGTTCATGAGAGCCCCAGATGTGGCACAAGGTTTCAGGAATTCAGGAGCCAAAGGCCTTGGGGGGCGGGGCAGAGGGCCAGGGTGGCGAGGTTCCGTCATCAGGGATACTCCTACCTCCACCGGGAAGATGACAGAGAAGAGGAGATCCAAACCCCACACTGCTCACGGGGACACTTACAAGTGGGATGGGGTGGCTAACACTAACGACATCAATCACAAGAAGAACGCTCTCGTTTGCTTGGTTTGCACTGTCCATCACTGCTTCAAGGACTTGAAATATCTCACTTGAGCCTCACGACAACCACGTGTGGTTCAAGCTATTCTTGTCCCCATCCTACTGATGAGGAAACTGAGGCCTGAGGAGTCTGTCCTATGCCCAAGGTGACACGCTTCGGAAGAGGTACACGAGGATGGGAACCCAGGTGGACCACCTGCATCTCTCAGCAGCAGCCTCCCGTGACAGGAGCCCACCTCTGGGTGCCCACGGCTGACAGCAGTGTGGCCTAGGCATGGCCCAACTCCCTCAGGGCAGGGGCGCAGGGAGGGGTGAGGATAGATGGGTGCTGGGACCCAGTACCAAGTAAGGGCCAACTGCGTGGAGAAGGCTCCTCCCCGGCCAGCCTGGCCCAGCCTTTGCAAGGAGACCCATCCAGGGGAGAGTCTCACAGGGTGCTGGTCTCCTTGTGGAGCCAGGCGCGCAGCCTGGAAGTCAACAGCTGCTCTGTTCTCTCTTTTTCCATCTTTATGGAAAGTGACCCCAATTTTCCTTTTAAGGTAGTAACATAGAGGTCACTTTTAAGATAAACTTGGTCCATATGACCCAGCAATCCCTCTTCTACAAAAATAAAATTAAAACCATTTATTCATAACGATACACTTGTATATACCTCCGTGTTCGTTGCAGCATTATTCACAGCGGCCGAGACATGAGAGCGACGGAAGTGTCCTTGGACAGATGGTGGGACAGAGGAGATGTGCTGCAGATACATACCGTGGGGGGTTACCCTGCCATAAGAAGGGGGGAAATACTGCCGTTTGCGACAACGTGCTAAGTCGAGGACCCTGTGATTTCACTCGCATGTGGGATATAGAACTGAAAGCAACAGACGGTCAAGGCAGAAAGTCACAGACACAGACCACAGTTTACTGGTTACAGAGGGTAACGGGGGGCGGGAATAGAAAACGGTAAAGGGTGTCCGGTACACGGTGACGGAAGGAGATTCGACTTTGGGTGGTGGACACGCAATGGTAGACAGGTGACGTGTTATAGAACTGTACACTTGAGACCTATGTAATTTTATTAGCCAATGTCGCCCCAATACATGTAATTCAAAAATAAGAATACATAAAGGTAAGGTGAATCTTTTAGAGACAGATACTGAAATATTTATGAATGAAAGGACATGAGGTCCAAGATTTGCTTCAAAACAATCTGGAGTTGGGGTAGTGAGTAGAGATAGAGAAGAAACAAGCTTGGCCACGAGTTGACATTTTTTGAAGCTCGCCGACAGGTATTACATGTAATTCTATACACACAGCGTCGGCACGAGTGACGCCCTTCTTCTGCACACACATGGGTAAAACCTGGAACACAAAGGTTACTAAGGTTACTAAGCAGCACGCCCATTCATAAGTGTTACTTTAAAAAGGGGCTGTAAGTCTTTTAAACGTGATTGGTAGAAAAGTGAGGGAATTCAGGGTCCGGCACCATGTTCAAGAGGGCGTTACTTCTGCCGGAGCCTTATAATTCGATAAATGTTTATATACAACGTTAGACACAATTTAAATCTATTTTATATGTTATAAATATGCCTAATTATAGAAGCTATATATTTTAATATATTATAATAAATACTCATACATTATATTGCCATAGATTTCATGCTATATAGTATGTGTCGTGGGTACATTGTGTTATATTATTCAGGCTACTTTTGTATGTGTTTAAAATTTTCCATGAAAAAGTGCTTTTGGTGCTATATGAAACATTTTTACATAAATTGTTTTAGAGAGGAAGGTTAAGTACCGGTGTAGGTGGCGGGCACCCAGACGTGGCAAGAGCTACACCGGTGAAATGCGAAGCAGCCAGGTGAGCAGAACACTGGCACCTGCCGCGTCCCCCACGTTTACAGCCTTATTTTTCGTCCAGGGCAGCAGGGGGAGGTGCTTACGCGCCCCCGCCCCCCCAGGACCTTCTCCTGCCGGTGAGTGCAGACCCTGGAGAGGGCAGTGGTCTGATGCTGGCATTGAGAGGGTGGGCAGGAAGGAAGGATTGGCCTTTGTATCTTCCCCCTCACCCACAGAAAGGTGCCGTATTGCTGAAGTGACTCCCATCTGCAAATCCAAGTGCATTCAGAGTCAGCAGGCCGGGCTCCGCGGAGGCCAGGTCATGGGGTTCTGTGCTGAGGTCATTCTCAGGCCGAGCAGCAGGCCCCATGCAGACGCCCACTCACCCCGAGCCTGGGGGAGCCGGACTCCTGGTCTACCCAGCACCCAGCCCCCGGGAGGGCGTCCCTGGCAGAGGACCTGGGTCAGACCCCCAGAGGCTCAAGGTTTTGGGAATTGGCCAGAGGGTCTTTGCAGAGCAGAGACCATGAGCCCATCAGATAAAGGCATGGGGGAACCTCAGAGTCCCCACCCACCTGTGCCCCTTGGGGCTCGTCCCAAGCAGGTCTCCAGCGGTGGCTTTAAACCCAAACAACTAAATGCCTCCTTCCGTCTATTCATGTCTTTGTTCACCCAGTGATTGAACTAACACTTATTCAGCGCTTGTTGCATCCTGGGGACTGTTCTAGAAGCTGAAAATACAAGAGGGATAATGAAATTTCGCAGGCGTCTCAGGACTGTCAAGTCAGGAGGACACTGCCATCACCCCCGTTTTCAGATGGGGGATCTGAGGGGTTCATAGGAGGGGGAAGGACTCTGCAGAGAAGAAAAAGATGTGCAAACAGCAACGGGAACTGACCTTCCCTGAGCGCCAGCTGCATACTCTGCTGTGTCCTTTGCTCCCCACGACAGCCCCGGGTGGTGGTGCAATTAGTCGATGCCTTCTGTATAACGAGCTGAGGAGAGGAGTGGGTGTGTGATATGGGTGCCTGCCAAGTTCCAACCATCGCAGGGGACCCTTCATTTGGTCTGTGTTGTCCAACGTGGCCACAACCAGCCACGTGTGGCTACTGAGCACTTGAAATGTGGCCGGTCTGGAACGAGACCGACCGTAAATGTAATTACTTGCTGGGTTTCCGCAGCTTTCTATGAAGAAAGAAAAGAAGAATGTAGAACATCTCGGTGCCGTAGTTTTCCGTGTATAAGACGATAATTTTGTCTAAAATGGTTAAACCAAAAACCAGGGTCCGTCTTATACATGGGAGTAACCGGTTGAGAGGGTTTGTTCATGTGGGGTTAGAAGAGTAGGGGTTGTCTATAACTGGGGGCGTCTTCCACCCAGAAAAATACGCTAATTTTTATTAGATTACATGTCAGCATGGGAATGTCTTGGATATATTAGGTTAAACAAGGCCTTTACATAGCTTATTAAAATTAATGTCACTACTGCTTTTCCCTTTTTCTACTATGATTACTAGAAATTTTAGATTACGTAGGCATCTAAGTTGATTTGATGAACAAGGGAACGAAGGGCACGGGGGGACCAGCTTCACAGGTGCCCCCCACGCCATCACACGGGCCCAGGCTCAGCAAGGCTCCACGCTTGGTCCAATGCTGTGCTGTCCTCATCTTGAAGTCCTTGATTCTTGAACAAAGGACTGGGCATCTGCACTTTTGCATGCACAGAGGAAGGCAAGCTGCCCACAGCGACCCAGAGAGAGTGGAGCGCAGCCAGATTCAAAAGCAGCAGTCCAGGCGCTCAGCCCCCGGGGATCGCTGCCATCTGGGGTTTTCGGAGAGGACAGCCTCCGGGATCCCAGGGCCCACACAGCCCCTAGTCCTTCACCACGTTCTCAGTGGGCTCCCCTTCGGATGTACTTGCACGTTTCCTGGCCTTGCTATTGAATTTTCCCAAACTGGGCACAGCTCCTCGCTGGTGCCCCGTCCAGCCTTCCTGCCGACTCCGGGCTCGATCGTTGGGTGAAGAGAAGTGCCGAGGCCTCCCTGGGAGCCGTCCGTGATGCCCGGGAGTGCGAGGAAGGCACTTAGGAGTTATGAACACCTTTTATGAACCTCACTGTTTAAAAGTCCGCCATGCTCCATCATCTCAGCGCCGTTAAACCGGCGGTAACAACACTCCCCTGGCTCGCACGCCGAAATGTCACTGGTTGATGGCACTCATGAAACTCAATGCCTTGGAAAATCTGGGCAGCGCAGGTGAGCTCTTGGCGTTGCTGCAACCGGGGCTTCGGCTCGGGAGGCCCTCCTACCCGGGCCTCGGAGGACGCCACCCTCCCTGCGGCTGCCCAGCCACCGCCCCGTCACGAGCGCGGATCGGGGGTCCTGCCAGAGACCTTCCCGAGGACTCTCCCATGAGCCCCACGGGGAGGAACACCCTGCGAGTCCGCGTCCAGAGGATGCCTGGCCGGCGCTGTGCGACCTGAGTCACCGTGTTTACTTTCTTCATGCTTCTAGAACCGGCATACGGGGGCTGTCCGGAAAGTATCCAGCCATGTGACCTGATGGCAGACACGGAGGCCTTTGTGGGTCCCGCCCTCGCAGACATTTGCAAAGCGGAAGGCGGCGGCTGTTCTCCCCTCTCCGTGTGCGCGCCCCCCACCCCCCCACCCCCGGCATCCTGGTGACAGCGAGGCTTGAGAATCCCCCCCACCCCACCCCCACCCCCCTGCTGCAAGTTCGAGTCCCGCCCTCTCTAGTTCCCCTTCCTCAGCTGGAAACCAGGTGGCGGTGCCTGGCTCCTGGGCTTCCCCGGGCATTCAAGAGCCCATAAGGGTTGGAACCATGCCAGGTAAACACCGTGGCCATCGTGACCCTCCACTTCTCGGCAGGTGCAAGGTCCCCAAAGCACCTTTCCAACCTAACATCTAACCTGGGCCGGGGGCTTCCCCGAGGGGCCGGCCGACCCCAGGCCTAAGTGCCTCCCCACTCACTGACTCCTCCCAGCAGCTCCGGGAGGCGCACGCAGCTGGTGTGCCCATTTCAGAGGCGGGACTGAAGCAGCAGGGGGCTTAGCAAGGTGTCCCCGATGAAATGGTTGGTGGCGGGAAGAGCCCAGAGTCACCCCGAGGCCCCTGATTCCTAGCACCCGCTCCCATTTCAGTCACCAGGAGGCTCTGCCCCTGGGGTGACCCGGTCAGCCAGCAATCCCTCAATTGCACACACGGCGGCGCGCGCAGGTGCTCTCTGCAGCGTGGTGCACGGAGGGGAAAACCAAAGACAATCCACGCGCCCGTCCCCGCGGGACGGCTCCGAGCCAGACGCTGCACCGTCACGAACGCTCTGCTGTCGCGAGAAACGACAACACCTCCGCTCCTCAGCGTGGGAACGTGGAACGGGGCGACGTAATGCAACGCACGGACGACGCGCTGGAGCGCGGCACACCTGGGGCCCATGCAGCTCCTGCCCCCCCACGCCCCCAACACCCCCGTAAGTCTAACAGGAGGAGAAGAAAGAAAACTGGAGCGGCTCAGGGGGAGGGGGCAAGCCACCCAAGTGAACCCCGTAGTGGAGTCTGTTTTTGCTTCGCTGTGTATTTAACGTGTCTGTACACGCCCCGCCGCCCCGGGGGTGGGGGGCGGGACGTGCATAGCGATACGACTGGGGGAGCACGTCGGAAGTCTTCGGTCTTTTTGGTGCGTCCGTCTTCTTACCACGTCGTGTTTTCTCTGTTTCTTTGCCACGAGCTCGTATCGCTTTTACAATTGGGGGCGGGAGGAGACGCAGCACGTGACTCAGCTACGTCCGCTTTGAACCCTGTGCACCTTGCTCCCCCGTGGGAAAGGCCCGTGGCGGGCCTCTCTGGGTCCACAGAGAGAACGCGCACCTGTCGTGACTGCCGCCACCTGTGTCCTAGGCCGGAGGTACCACTGCTTCTTCAACCATGCCCCCACGACGCTCAAGGGGACAGGGTGTCGCCCCCAGGACTGCTCAGGCGCTAAGGCCCCATCCTGCCAGCGTGCCTCTTTCACGGTCTTGGAAGAAGCTGCAGGCTCCCACGGGAGCCACGAGGTCAATTCTACCACGGGGCCTGGGAGCCGATGCACCCCCAGCCCCACTCCTGGGTCTCAGGTGCAGCCACAGCCCCCATCTGTATCTGGACATCCGCCAGGTGCGACCTGAGAGCAGGGCCAGCGAAGCCAGAGCCGGGCTGGCGACACAGAAACCGTGTGACAGCACGTTGCGGCGGCCCCGTTCACGCAGCAGTAGGTAGGACGGCAGGCTCCGCGCTGGATCCGTCCTGCGGCACAGGGGCTGCCGGGTTCAGTACATACAAACGCGCCATGGGCTCAGTTGGGGCGGGGGAGACACACTTACGCTGAGAAATTCTTCCTTGTTGAACTGACACATTCAACCGGGCACCCTTGTTTTACCTGGTGACCCCCTCCCCCTCCAGGCAGAAGACCCTGAGCCAAGAGCTGAGCCAATCCCGCTGAGACTCTCGTGGCGACCCGGCAGCGCTACGCACACTGTCTGTCTTCGGAGTGGTGCGTTCTCTGCTCTGGAAGAGGGCAGACGCACCCCATTTCAGAGCTGTGGGCACAGAGGGAGACCCGACACCCGGGAGCTGCTTTGTTTCACCCGGATAGGCGGGCACAGGTGGTGAGGAGGTGCACCGGCACGTGGCCCCACTGGACATGCAGAGGTGGCTGGGGCCCGCCAAGGAGATGCCTCAGTGCCCTGGCATTCCCACGACGCCTCCGCTCTTCTGTCTCCCTTACTCCCAAGTCCGTGTGATGGAGTGATTTCAGAATCACAGGCCGGCGACAGGCTGTCCTTGGCCATGAATACGGGCGCACTGACGGCCATGTGGGCTCCCTGAGACCTTCTCCCAGCAGAGCCAAACCCTCCAGGAAATGAAGGAAGCTGACGAGTCTCCCAGACCCACCAGTGAGCAGAACCAGCAGACACGAAAGAGCACGTGCTGTCTGATCCCGTCCACGTGAAGTTCAAGAGCAGGCGCAGCGAAGCCACAGCAAAAGACGGCAGAACAATGGTGACCTCAGCAGCAGGGCGGGGTATATAGTAACTGAGAAGGGACAGGAGGGAATTTCCTAGCGTGATGGAAACGCCTTCTCTTAGAACGTCATCGCACTCTCTGCTTCAGACGTGTGCACCTTATCCCACGTGTACCCTACCACAGTGACAGACACAAAGGCGAGGGGGAGACCGTGGAGCTGTACAGCAGGGGGCAGGGTGGCTCTGTGAACCGGGACTCCCAAGGTAAGCTGCAGGAACAAAGGCCACACCCACAGGTGCCTTTCCTTGGGCGGAGCTGGAAACACTCGTCTTGGGGCAGACCCCGTCCAGCCACGGGAGGTCCTAGATGACCCTGGGGGCTGCTGTATACCACCGGGGGTGGGGGTCGGGGAGCTGGGCCCGCTTCATGGGACAGGACACGTGCAAGGGGCTCTGAGCTCTGTTGTCGTCACCTTGACAGTCTCAACAGTCCTTGAAAAGGAGCCCTACGTTCTTAGTGTGCACTGGGCTCCCCAAACTACGCGGTGGGTCTTGGATGAGAAGCTGTGAGGTATAGCTTGGTCCTCAATCGCTGAAGGACTGTTCTGTGGAAATAGGAGCACATTTATGCAGCCAGGGTCGTGAGGTCATGGAAGTTACGCAGCAGGCGGACTCAGCTTTCTGTAAGGAAGGACCGGCTCTCCACGTGACGGTGGCTCTCCACGAGCTGCCTCCCAAAGGCAGATCAGCATTCCACCCAATGGGCTGTGCTACGTCATCGACTCACCCTGCACAACAACTCAATGAGAGGAAATATGACCCCTATTTTGCAGAGGAGGAAACTGAGGCAGGTGCAGATGAACTTGCCCAGCGTCACACACGCAGCTGGTGGTAGTGAAGATGAGGTTTGATTCCCAGCCCAATGACCTCCAGTTGGCACCCACCACTAGTGTTCAGGTATCAGGGGAGGGCTTTCTGCTTTGGGAGGCACAGGACTTCAGGGCTCAAGGGGGAGATTCTGGGGTTTCAAACAGACAGGAGGCAAAGTGATGAATGCCAGAGCGCTCACCCACACTCGCCTGCGTGCCCGCCCCGAGGAGACTGGTCTTCAGATGCGCCTGGCTCTACCTGGGGGCATCCTTCGGTCAGATCAGCGAACAAAGATGCTCAGGAGCTGAAAGGCACCCATGAACCAAGCTAGACAAGCGTGATGCAACGGGGAGGGGTGGGGACTGTGTGGACGTAGGTTTAGAAGTTCAGAAAAATTTTAAACATTAGGCAGGCAACACCCAAAACACTTCGGCAGGCTGTCACCACACGTGACAGCCCCATGAGGGAAGGAACAGGTCTGTCAGGCCCATCAGTGACCCCCAGCGTAGCCCAGCACAGGGCCTGGCGTGCACCAGTGGCAGCCAGTCTATTCTCCCCTCTCTGACCCCGGCCACCCGGGGTGGGTGGGTGGACGGACCCCAGCTCACTGGCGGTGCCTCCCCCACCTGATCTCCTACTCCCTCCCCGCACGTTTGCTTCCCAGCCTGATTTATGAGAATTTTCACAGGAAGGAAAGATTGAGTCCTGGATGAAGGATGGGGAAGTGCAGACATGGTTAAGACCCAGCGCTCTGGAAACAGGCAGGCCTAGCTGGCATCTAGCCCCACCCTCTCCTAGCTGTGCACAGGACCTTAGACAAGTTACCTAGCCTCCCTCTGCCTCAGTTTCCACATCTGTAAAATGGGAATAACGATGGCACCTACCTTGTCTTTTGTGAATAGTAAATTAGAGAGGAAGGTTTTGAACCTTACGTTAGCTAAAACGTGTCATTTTATGAATATTAAATCAGGTGACATTAGATACGTTAGGTAAAATGCCCAGAACTCCTTGCATACACCAGGCATTTAATACTGGCTGCTGTTTTTTATTACATGGAGAGATCCCATTTATAAAACGCCCACTATGTGGCAAAGCACTGAGCAGGCACCGTGGGGCCGCCCCTTCGCAAGGCAAGTGGGTGCCGCCCACCACCCCCTCCCCCTGCACAGCTCCCATGGGTGTGGCGGCGACACAGTGAGAACTAGGATGGGGCAGAGCAGCGGGGGAGGTAAGGCTAAGCCACCTGCCTCTGGTTACACAGTAAAGTGGGGGAGTCACAGCGCGTCTCTCGTGGGTTCTACCTTAAGTCCCACCAGACCCTGTGTGGCACAGAGTAGATGCTCAGTAAACGTCTGGCGAATAGATGAATGCCACCGGATTCTCACAAGATCCTATAAAATACAAACAGGCCGAGGACCACGGGGGGCGTGGAGGATGGCTCCCACGCACGTCACTTCGGGGAGTGAACACCACTGCCAGATGCGCAGCCCCTGCGGCCCCCCGCCACCACGTGGATTTAAAACCCACGCCGCCGCCGGGCTCCTGCCCCTCTCCCGCCATTGGCCGAGGTCGCCCACACTTGTGTCCAATCGAGTGGCGGCTCCCAGAATCCGAACTTGCAATTGGCCCAATCGCTGTGTCATTTCGGGCTGCCTGTGACGTCATTGGTGTCTGGCACCCCCGCCTCTTCTGTGTCTTGCCTGGAGTTAAAGGAGCCGCAGGGAAGACGCGGGTGTCGCTCCAGAGGCTTTTTCAAGTTACCTTTAACATTTTTTAAAAGTAACGTTCACTACAGAAAGTACAGCAAACAATATAAGGGAAACTTACACTGCATTATTCCATTATACAGAACTAGCCGCTGTTAGCATTTTGGCATGCATCATTTCAGCCTTTTTTCTAATGTAATTTTATTTGTACACAATTGGGATCAGTTCTGCAGCCTATTTTGAAATTACGAAGGACTTTTATCTCTATCACGAAAGCATCTTTGAGAACATTGTTTTTAACAGTTGGATTATCTTTGACCTTTGCAACCCATCTCCCTTCCCTCTTTTTTTTCCTAATTTTCTTGCATTTTTGCTTTTAAAAATGAAGATAGGATCAATATTCTTGCCCTTAATCATCATTTTTCTGATTATTTCCTTAAGACATGTTTTAGAAATGGAACTAGAGGATGAGGACACTCATACTTTAAGGGCTTAATACACATTGCAAAAGGGTCTTGCATTCATTCAGTGGCTATGAATTGAACGAGCACACCTGTCAGCTGATGCTGGCGCTGTGGGTACAGCAAACAATAAGACGAGGTCGCCCGTGGCCCTTCCAAAAGTGTAGTGCCATTTCGTCCTCCGGGAAGCCGGCTCCTGGACATGCATTCCCAAGCCCCATCAGCCCAGGTCTCCCTGGGGAGGTGGCCATAACTCTAGCAGGGGACTGCACAAGGAGGCCAAGGGTGTTTTCTGGGTGCTACTCTCTTGTGGGGATTGTTGAGGGCATCATAGTACCCGACTCCTCTGGTGTTCTGGAGGCCCTGGGGCCATCTGAGTATCTGGGACTAGACACTGGGGACACGCAGGGCGCAGTCCAGTTGGGGTGAGAGACACCAAACCAAGCAACTCACAAATTCATGAACAATTATACTTTGGGGTAACTCCTCCAAAGGGAAGAAGGGGATTCTCTGGTTCCTCTGTATTTTGTTCCGGACTTGGAGCTCCCGGAACACAGAGCAGAAATGATAATGAACTTCTCCAGAGCTTGTTTCTGGCCAGGCCTGATGCTAAGTGCCACCCAGGCCGTTTCCCCTTTCCTTTCCTCCTCTGAATAGCCCCCCCTGAGTCAGCACCTCTGGGACCTCCATGTTAAAGAGGAGCTAACTGAGAGCCAGAGTCGTTAATTAACTGTCCCAAAGTCACACAGTTACACGTGGTGGCACACACTTGTGTAACCTCAGTTTCGGGTGTGCAGAACTCAATGTTTGGAGAATGGATCAATGATGAGCGAGCCCCCCAGAGGGTAAACTGTGTGAAGGCAGAGCCTGGCTTGCCATGGTCCCGGGGTACGCCCAGGGCCTGGTGCAGGGCCTGGCTCGCAGTAAGGAACCGTCTATATGCACCCCCATCACTAGCCCAGTCCACAGCCAGGAGGACACGGCCCTCCCTACCTGCTCTGCAACTAGCCTGGCCTCTACCCTCACACCCGGCCCCTTCTTCACCAGCACCCCACTGCCAAAACCCAGCAGCAGAACGCCAAGGCCCAGCCTGGCCCAAATGCTATCTATGCCGCCGAGAATCTCAGTTTTACATTATTAATCACTCCTGACAACAGTAACATGCATCCCTCATGAGAACAGAGACACAGAACGTTTCTGCTTGGGCACTTCTGGTCCGTGAAATCAGCCTGAATGAACGAATGGCTTCTTCTGCAGGTGTTTTAGACATGGGTTGAACATCTGGAATCTTCCAAACCCCTCTCAGGCTCAGTCTATTGCAGAAAAGTCACCTGTTCAGTTGTTTAAGACCCTGCAGGGCCTGGGCTGGGAGTCAGGGGCAGGATCCTGGTTCAGTTCTGCACTTCACCAGCAGCCTGACCTCAGCCGAGGGGCCGACGAGACGCGAAGTGACCCACTGAGGTCACCCACGTGGGGTTCTGGCAGCAAGTGCCCAGAGGAACCTGTCTGAGTTTGGTCCTCACCTGCCCCCTGCCTGAGCCCACTTCCGCCCTGCCCCTCCCTGTAGAGCTCAGCTGGGAACACCCAGGAGCCCAGGCGACAGCGTTGCCCGTGTCCAGCAGGCCGGCCAGTCAGATGCCAGCAGAGGTGGGGGGAGTGGAGGTGGGCACCAGCACCACTGGCTGAGGCCGGGCTCTCAGCCTGGGTACCTGCAGTCGCATCCCACTGCACCTCGCTCGTGGGTCCCTGAGCCTCAGTGTCCCCATCTGTCAAATGGGAATAATATTAGCTGGGACCTCACGGGCAGCTGATCCACAGAGCTGGCCCTGGCTGGCCGCAGGGCCCGGAGGCTTGTCTGCTGCATGAGGAAGCGGACAGCCACGCAGTGGCTGGGACAGGGCCTGGCGCCCCGCAGTGTCCACGGAACATCAGCTCTTGTTAGTGTTTAAAAGCAAAACATGACAGAAAAATAAAAACGCGAAGCTCAAAGCTGCAAACCTGGGAACGCTGACAGGCCGAGGAGACCACAGACAGGATGTGAGGGGAACAACATGACTCAGCTGGCAGGAGTTTCCGAAGGTGGCACGTCAGGAGGGGAGGTGGTGGGACTGCTCAGGCCGCCCGGGGCTGCCTCTGACAAGGCGGCTCTGTCCGCAGCCCAGCAGCGGCAGGGGGGGGACGGGGACACGGCGGGACCCGAGGGGGCCGGGGTCTGCCTCGTCCCCACGGCCACTGTCAAAGCAGGGCCTTTGTCGACTCAGCCGGGAACTTTCCGCAGTGCCCAGCGGGCACCGTCAGGGCACGGCCAGCCGCCCTCAGCCTCGGCCAACAGCCACGCTGCCTCCCCCGGGTTCCCGACTCGCTGCCAACGTGGCCGGGCACCCGCGCAGGGCTGACTACAGGATCTGCAAGTCCCCTTGTTCAAAAATGACTAGTTGTTAAGAATGTCAAGATGGTGACAGTAGAGCACCAAGCCTGGACCTTCCGCCGAGTCGCACCCCGAAGCCGGCCTTGTCCCCTGAGGCCAGCCGCGGGGAGAGAGGCCTCCTGACCGGCTGGGAGCAGACGGCCTCTCTCTGAATACACCCCCGCGGCAGAGCCAGCCCACACTGCCGGTAGACAGTGCACGTGCCGTCTGGAGGCCTGGAAAGGCGTGTCCCCAGCAGTCACCTGGGGACACAGACACTTCACAATCCCATGACCTGTAACCGGGTTGGGAAATGCGTCTCAAATCCCAGACTTCATGAGGATCCCTTGAACCCTCTTCTCCCAAGGGCTTTGGCCTGGGCACCTGTCCCATGTTTTCAAAGAGGCCACCCTGACCCCTTGGGCTCCTGCTGCATCCAACCCAGGTCCCTTGCATTCTTTCCAGCTCTTTTCCTTCTCTGAAGTCATCTCGGGGACTTGCATGCTCGCACCCTTCTTGTCTTTCTCACCCACAGGAACTTGAGCCGGAGCAGGGCAGGGATTCGCACCAGGCCCCAGGAAGACGCTCAGTAAATATGAAAATGAATAAAATGGCACCTCCTCAGGGTGGGCTTCCCTGATCACCACCAGCCCTCTGGCTCATGCTTACCATATCTGAACCGCAGCTATGGGTCTATAGTCTCTCCTGCCCACCACAATGTCACATGACGATGGGGCACCCAGTGCCCAGCACAGAGCCTGGACCTGAATAGGGAGAATAACATTTACTGAGTAGATGAACTTCCTTCCCTGACTTGAGGCCTCCCACCCAGGGACGCAGGCTGCCCTAGCAGAGGTGCTCCAGCCCCCAACACCCCCACTCCCAGCAGCGCGAGCTCTCCCACCCTGTCCCATTACCACCTCCTCACACGCCTGACCTGCCAGTGGGTGCTGTGGCCCTCGTCCCTGAATTCCCAGCATCAGTGGGGGGAGAGGGGTGCCAGGCACCGTCTTTGGAGATACAGCTACAACCACCACACCTGACACCCCGTATTAGGCCCCAGGCAGAACCCACTCTTGAACCAGGGGAGAGACCTCTAACCAATCATGAGCACCACCATCAGAACAGTGGGGTCACACTCTAGGCCCGCCATAAATGTGAGCCGGGCTGCTCCAGACAGATCAACCGGAGGTCAGCGCGGGTAGGCTTTGTTTTGTTTTTGAACCCACTGAATTAACTGGTTATTTTTTGCCTGCTGGCGGTTTAACCTGGGTTGTATAAATGCTGCCTCATCTCTAAGACAATCAAAGCGTGTGTTTTCTTCCTGCCAGACAGGCCAGATGTCTGCAGTAACTTGGAGAAGGGCAGGGCTTGGGCTTGGCATGGCTGAAGGCCCAGCACTCAGCTGGAGCTCAGTGGAAGTTTGTTGATTGAATGAATGAGGCAGTGACTGACAGGAGGGGCAGTGATGGTGGTCTCCTTCAGCCTAGAAAATGAGTGGGACCCACCGTCATCGCCAGGTCCAGCCAACACTTTCAGGGTCCCTCCAAGGACAGCTCAGGGCCCCCACACCCCAGCTTTTCCTCTAAGCCACAGAGGCCAAATTGCAGCAAGACCTCCCTCCCAACCCACCTGCTGGTGAAATGAACCCCCTTCCCGGCTGGGGCTGAGAGGTCCAGCTCCCAGCAGGGGTGCCCGCCAAGGCGAGCTCCACCTATCGCTGTAAGAGTGAGCTTCTCCTCCTGCACAAATGATGGTCAGTGCCTTTGAACCTCCTCCCTCTGTGCTGGGCATTTGTGGGCTCCCCATAACGCTCCTACCAGTCCATCACCACTAAGTTTGAACCCTCCAGAAAAACGGTTTCCTGCCTGCCTTCCTAGGACAGCAAGAGGCACCCTCCTGGGGTGGCTTTCTGAGTTGTGCAAGACTCTAGTCTGCTTTCAGGCTATTACAAGGAAAGAAGAACTTTTAGACCACGTTTTTCCCCCTGAGTACAAAAATAGTCTCTGCTCATTACTAAAACTCCAGGCACTACAGGGACATGTGGACATTTAAAGAACTAGAAACACATGTGGGGGAGCAGACGCCCCAGAGCCGGAGTTGAGCTGCGGCTCCACCTCGTGTGACCTTAAGTGAAGCAAGCGAAGCCCAGGCCACTTTCCGGTCTGTAAAATGGGGCTAATAACATCCCTGCCTCTCGCAGTGGCTGTCAGGTTGAGCGAATATTCGGTAAATTCCTAGCACACCGTCGGCCCTCCGTGAGCGAACGTCAGAGAACTAGAGATTTGGGGGAGGCGGTGGGAGGGGACACACCAAATAGCTACGAGGTGGAGCTGTGCTAGGGAGAGAGGGTCTCGTACTTAATATTCCAGTATCTTTTTAAAGCAGGAGAATGTGTCCTGGTAGCGCTCCTGTAATTAAAACTTAATGAGATAAAAGTACGCCTCCGCACTTTCCTCGCGCCGCCTTTGTGCTGGGGAGCCGCGCCCCCCGCAGCCGGCGGCCCCTCGGGCAGCAGACAATGGGTGTGGACTCTCCCCGGGCCCTGCCGGCTGCGACTTCACACAAGTCGCGGACTCGTATTTACATGACAAGGTCTCCGGGCGCTTCTCGGGGCCGTCCGGGGCGTGTCTACGCGATCTCCAGTCTCTCTCCGTCGACCTCCTCGGGGTCCGGTTAAAGGGCGCCGGGGGCGCGGCGGGCTAAGGGGCCTCGCGGGGCCGCAGACCTGCGGGGCGCGGTGGAGGGGGGGGGGGTTCGGCGAAGTCAGGGAAGGGGTGATCTGGAAGACTTCCCCACCCTTTCTCTCACTTCCCCTGCCCTGAGGAGCCCCGGGGACTTGGTACTCCTTTCGGGGGGGAACAGGCTTCCCCCAAAAGCGTGCGTCAAGGTGTGGGACCAGGGGGCGGAGAACGCACCGCGGTGGGTTCGGCTGGAACTGAGTCCCGCTCCCCCGGACGGGGGTGTGTGGGGGGCGGGGTCCTCGACGGACCCCGCTGGGAAGGGTACGCAGCGCCCCTCTGCTGCGCGGGTCCCCGCTCTACGCCGGCCGCCTCACTCTGGCCCTTTAAGGCCCGCCCCCTCTCCCGTCACCCCGCCCCGTGGCCCGGGGAGGGGGTGCGGGGGAACCTCGGCGGGGATTGGCGCAGCGCGCGCCCCCTCCCCGGCCCCCGCGCGGTGGGAACCGGCAGCCCCGTCTAGCGCTGACGTCAGACCGTCTGCCAGCCTCCGACCGCGGTCTCGGAGCGAAACCCGATCTCCTTGGACTTGAATGAGGAGGAGGCGCTCGGCCGGGGGAAGCCAGCGGCAGAGGCTCAGCCCCGGCGGCAGCGCGCGCTCCGGCTGCCGGCCCATTGCTCGGACGCCGGCCCCCGGCATTGCCGACGCTCCCGGGGCTGCGGAGGGGCGGCCGCGGGGCGCGGGGAGCGCGGCCCCGCGCAGTGAGTCCCGCGGCGCCGCGGAAACTTGGCGGCGTCCCGAGCCCGGCGACTCGGGGCGAGCCTTCCCCGCCGCGCGCCTCCTGCATGCGGGGCCCGAGCACCGGGCGCCGGCCGGAGCCCCCCCCGGCCGCCCCCGCGCCCCCCGCGCCCCGCGCCGCGCCGCCACGCCGTCCATGCACCGCTTGATGGGGCTCAACAGCACCGCCGCTGCCGCCGCCGCCGGGCAGCCCAATGTCTCCTGCACGTGCAACTGCAAACGCTCTTTGTTCCAGAGCATGGAGATCAGTGAGTGACCCCGCGTCCCTCTCCCCGGAGGCCCGGGCGGGCTCAGACCCCGAGCCAAAGCGCCGCTGCGGGCGGGGGGCCGGGGCCGCGCGCGCCCCTCGGGCCGTGCGCCCTGCGCCCTGGCTGCGCCCGCCGCGCCCCGGGCGCGCCCTCCCGGCTCGCGGCAGCTGGCGGCCGGCCCGGCTTTGTCCCGCGGCGCTGAGAGCCTGGCACGGCCCCCGCTGCCCGTGCCCCGCCCGCAGGGACTCGGACCCGGGCCCGGGTGGTGGAGGGCGGCGCGGCTCCTGGCGCGGGAGGGCTGGGGAGGGCGGATGCGTGAAGTTTCCATTTTATTTCCCTAACGGGCAGTCGCGGTGGAACAATTAGGCCAGCTCTGTATCAACTTTGGCCAGGGGTCCGGGGGCGGGGAGGTGGCGGGCGTGTGAGACACTGTCTGGCCTGTGGGGTGTCTGGGGTTCCGGCAGTGTGTCCGGCGGGTGCGTGGCGCCGAGTGGGTTACCGCGCGTTTGCGGAGTGTGCGTGTCTGTGTGTCGCTGTCTGGGTCTCAGCGCGTCTGTGTGGATGTGTGTGTGTGTCTGTGTGTCTAGATCTGCCCCAGGAGTATGCGTTTCCGTGTGTGTCGGGGTCTGGGAGCCTCTCTGGAGTATGTGCATCTCTCTGGGGGTCTGGGGGTTTGTGTCCAGGTGTCTGAATCCAGGGCTCAGTGCCGGGGGTCCTGCCCAACCTGGATCCCGAGTGTGTGTGTGTCATTGTGTGAGTGCCTGTCCCCGACACACCTATAAATATCCTCTGTCTGGACAACTTGGCTCAGACTGACTGGATCGGTGGTTACAAATGAGTCAAAGTTTGGGGCTGTCTGTGGGACTGCCTCGTCCTGAGAGAAGCAGGGAGACCGAGGCCACCAGTGAGTGTTGGAAGCTCTGGCCGACTTGTCCTGAACGCTGAGAAGTTGAGACAAATAAGCCCTTACTTCCGTCATACAGAGCCCACCCAGGTGGAGGTGGGGTGGGGTGGGGTGGGGAATTGACTGCTATCTCCTGGGGTCTGCTTTCTAGCTTTCAGTGCCCTTTTGGGGACCTCTTGCCTCTCTGAGCTTCAGTGTCCCCATCCTCACCCCTAAACACCCCGGGCGAGGGGGCACAGGGCCCTTCGCTGCAAGGCCCAGTCTTCCAGCCGGGACCGGGAGCCGGGAGCCAGCTGCCACCGAGCCAAAGCAGTCACTAGGTGACTCATAAGCCAGTTTCCGCAGGCGGCTGCCACAGTTTGCCGCCCCTGAGCCTGTACAGTGAGGCCCAAGAGGTAAAAATAACCCGCGGCGGCCCTGCTGGGGCAGGCTGGCCGGCTTGGGTGGTGGGTGCCTTCATTCACCTCGCCCCACTCCCTCCCGTCCTGGGATTGAAAGCCTCGCCCCCTCCCTCCAATACCACCCCGCCACCCCCGCCAGCTGACCCCCAACAGACCACGAAGGTGCTAGGAGAACCCCACCAGAGCCCGAGTGCAGAACTGAGTTGCATTCAGAGGCCCTTTGTGAACTCGGGAGGCTAATGAATACACAACGATGTTATTAAAATATGTTTGCAGCTTTTGGATGCTAAATGGATTGCTGCTCAAGTCCCCTCTGTACCTTGTTTTATCCCCTCCTACTGTAAAAGCTGCCCCAGGGGCCTCCCACCCAAGGGGTCCACGTGGTGTCGAACTTACCATCATGACAGCTGGGCACCGTCGGACATTCTGCTCTTGTCCTTCCTTTGGGTTCAGTACTTTGAAACAAAAATTCGTTCTAATTCCTCTCTTGGGCTAATCAGCCCTGGTACGTTGGCTGACACCAAGGTGTCATTAAACCCATTGCCTGAGACCCGTGTGCTTCCCACAGGCGGCATTGAGTGCGACCCATGAGGGTACCGCCCGGAACCCTGGTCTGCCCAGCTGGCCCCCGGGGTGGCCCATGAGTCACCGTGTATTTTTGCACACGCCCCCTACTTACTGGAAGAAAGCCCAGGGCATGCAGGAGCAGCTTTCCAAATCCAAGTAGAATGTAACAGTTTGCTGCAAGTGCTAATCAGATTTCAGTCAGGGGTCTGCTGAGGGGGCTGGAGGGCCTGGAGTTCCTCCATTCAAAAAGATACCGGAGGAGGCAAAGGGAAATGGGAGAGAGAAGAGGATTGTGACCACTGGGTTCATGTGACCACTGGGTTCGCGTGGGAGCATTATGGTACACTGGAAGTTGGGTCGCAGAGTCCTGTCTAAGTGGCTCCTCCTACAAGAGAGGAGATTGCCCTTCTTTGGCCCTTACGACTCCTGGGCCTCAGTTTCCTCACCTAAAAAAAAGTGAGACCCAGAGGCTGAAATCCAGAATTCTGCCGTCTTTCAAGATGGGCCCTCTGCCCTCTAAACTCCTGCTAGAGGCTTCCGTGCCAAAAGTGCTCCCCCGGCCAGGGGTGCTGGGTCCTCAGTGTGGTTGCCCCAGATGTCAGATCTGGAGGACCCCTGGCCCACTCGGGGGTCGTGCCATCACTTTATAGATGAGGGAAGGTGGTGATGGAACGCTTTGCCCCAGGTCCCCAACCCACGCTGGACCCAAACCCAGCGTTACCTCTCATGGAATACATACACTGTCTCTTGCTTTTCATGAACTTGGGCCCCAGAGTATGTCCACCTTGAACTTGCAAGGCTGGAGCAAATCGGTGACATCCCTCCCCTTTTGGGGGAGGAAGCCAGACATGTGGCACGGGCTCAGCTTTGGAAGGACACTCCAAGGACCCCCATGTTGTCTGCGAGTCGAGGGGTGGGCACTGTGGCTGCTTTGGAGGAGAGGACACCTCCTGGCACACGTTTTTCTTGGCGTTCTTGTTGACCTCTTTTCAGTTCTGCCGCGTCTCTTAGAAGTGACCCCCACCCCACCCTGGTCTTTCTCCTGCTTTTGGGGAGCAGGTAGATGCTAACTGCTCTCTGAACAGACGGAACCGTGCTACGCCATACAGCTGTTGGTGCTTGGAGTGCTTCTTGAGGGCCTCCAGCACCCTGGGGGGCAGTATCTGTGGTGGCAGTCTGAGTGTTTAACACCCCTGGGGTCCCCAAGTCCCCCATCCCGCTTGTCCAGCCAGTTCCAAACCAGTCATCTGAAGAGAGCTTTCGGGAGCGCACAGGACACCCAGTTCGCTGATGGTTTGTCTGGCATGTGCTGGTCGCATCAAGCACTGGGACCCAGGGTGCCTCGGCCCTGGCTTCTACCCACTAGGTGGCCGGTAGGAGAAGCATTCTACTCCTCCCACCAGGTTGGAACCTCCAAAAATATCTGCAGCCATCACCAATGTCCCCTGAGGGGCTGAGAACCCCGGCTTTAATCAATTACTGGTCTCTCCAAGTGGGGGTTGGGGGGCGGGAGGGCAGGTCTGAGTTGCCAGTCCCCTCCAGGAATCAGTCCCTGTAACGGCCCGTGGTCGTTCTCCACGTTGGCGCCTGCCACTCATTCGCTTAGCCGTCATTGAGCGCCTGTTGTATGCAGGAAAGCGGGGGGCACCCTCTCGAAGAAGTGCCCAGCTTTCAAGTTGGCATTTCAGGATTTGGGTTAAACTGTGGGCGTTGAGGGCCAGCTCTTTCCTCCAGGGTCCCTCTCAGCGGGGACTTTCAACCCGTGTGTTTACCAGCTGGGGTTCAGGGGGACCGGTAATGAGGGCGTGACTTCTTACTGGATCTCAGGCCCAGAAGGTCTCAGGTCAGCCGGCTCCAATGCCCGGCGTGTCCCGGGGCCACGGCTGAGCTCAGTGTTGGCGAAGACACAGAATAACCAGTAGCTCCTGCAGGTGCCCACACGCACACATGCGGGCATACTCGCGTGTACACGTGCACCCGTACACATCACACACGCACACACACACGCACACACACACACACATCACACACACGCACGCACGCACACATCACACATCACGCACACATGCACGCACGCACACATCACACACGCGCACACATCACGCACACGCACACATCACACACATACATGCACACATCACGCACACATGCACGCACGCACACATCACACATGCACACACGCACACATCACGCACACACACACCACGCACGCACGCACGCACACATCACGCATGCGCACACACGCAGCCGCTGCTGCCTTGCCTTCCCTTCCGGCTTTCCCGGTGGGGAACGGTCCCAGCTTCTCCTGGGCGTGTGAGAAGAAGGAAAGGGGAGAAAGGGCACACACGTACCCCCTCCCCCCAAGTTGTGCAGCCACACGTCCTCCCTTTGGAGGGGAAGAGGGGGAACGAAGGGGTGTGTGGGAAGCACCCGGGGGAGGAAGCTGTTGGGAGGGGCTGGCTGCTTATCTGCAGGACAGCAAGATGCACGTGCCCCCCGGTAGCCCCAGAGCTGCGGCTCACGGGTGCCCACACGCCTGCACCCACCTCCTCTCCGGGCTCGGCCCAGGGCCCGGCTCTTTAGACGCTTACAGTTTGGTCAGTTGTTAAAACGGAAGAAATTGTTGGAGAGGAGGGTCCTGATGGTGGAGCCCAAACCAGAGGGCTCTGGAGTAGTGTCACCCCAAGACAAAGTTTGCAGGCAGCCGGGCATCTGGGGTCCTGCCCAGGGAGAAGGGCCTCTGACCAGTTGAATTTTGGAGGCTGTCCTCCTGCCAGCCCGGGGCTCCTGCATGGCACACGTGCTGACGGAAGGAGGTGACAGCCAAGGGCCCGTCGTGTGCACGCGTGTGTGTCTGTGCGTGTGGATGCGTCTGCGCGCCTGGTCAGGGGCACACGTGGGGCAGTGAGGGCGGCAGTCCTCGTTCTCTCTGCGGTGGGAGGTCTGCAGAGAACTGGGTCTGCCCAGAAAGGCATCGTCAGCTCCCAGACACCTCGCTTCTGCTCGGCTGACCGTTGCCACGTGGGCCCCGTGTGGCCACATCTTTCCGTTTCAGGGACCTGGACAGCTAGATTTTTATGTAAAACTCTGGGGGGTTAAGTCTGGCAATTCCTTCCCCCCCTCACTTTGAGGGCCCCACAAAACCTGCCTGCAGACCTGGTCTGGTCCCTGTGCTGCTGTGGGTCAATAGTGTGACCCATGGCCAAAGGGATCGAAGCTCAGCTCGGTTCCAAAACTGGCTGTGTCACCTGTCACTGTTGCTTGGGAAGTGACGGATGTAGCAAGAGCTTTTGTGTGCTGGGGTGTTGTGAGTATTTAAGCCCCTGGGCACCTGCGTCTGACTCCTGCCCTCCCCTTCCCGGAGGTGGGCCACGCCCCTTCCTGAAGTCATGACAACTCCCAGCATCCTCAGCATCACTCCCCCTTTGGGTGACACTCCAAAGCCAAACCCTGACACTTCAGGGTCTCGTCAGGGCTTTGCCAGGTGTCTGTCACCAAGCTGGGAAAAGTCCTGCAACGGCTTGCCGACAGCACCCTGGAGCTTCGCACCCCGGGATGGGCTTGGACTGGCCGGGGGCATCCCCAGGCTTTTGGAGAGCCACACACGGTCCTCTCCTTCATTTCCAGGGTGACCAAGGGGCTTCTGCTTCCACACCCTTTCCCCGTTAGATGCCGAGAGCTTATTACGTGCCGGGTGCTAGTGACACATTTTTCTCAGTCTTCAAAGACAGCTGTCACCCATTTGCAGATGCAGAAATGGGAACAGAGAGGGTGAGACACTTGCTCCAGGTCACACAGCAAGGAACTGATGCTCTGTTGGCATTCAAATCTGAGCTTCCTGCTCCCATGATTTCTTCCCCAGGATGCCACAGCCACTCCCTGGGCCCCAGCATTGCCTTTGCAAGACCCGACATTGCCATAACATTGGCCCTGAGACTGCAGCCCCTGCGGGACCTCCCTCCTCCGTGCGGGGAAGAGCACCAACAAATCTCAGTGCCAGCAGGCAGGCCCGTCCCCGTCCTTCTCGGGCAGCACCTATTCTTGGTGCTGGGACCATCGGGGGACAAAGCCTTGCCCTCGGAGAGCTGCCGCTCTAGTGGGGATGCAGAGGAAACCAAAGCGGAGGCACCCTCAGAGCCTCTTTTAGGGGGACCCCTAGGCTCCCAGACTAGGGGGGCTTCGAGGCCACCCCAAGGAGTCTCCCCCGTCAGACCTGTCACTCGGTGTTGAGCATTGTGGAAGGGTTTGTGTCCTCTCAGTTCCCTCGGGCTGCCAAGCCCCCGGGGCCGGGGACTGTGCCTGTTGAGTTCGTTACATCCACCCCCGCCCTGGTCGGTACCTCGTAGGGCAGGAAGCGAACAGGCGCGTGGAAGATTCCAGACAGCAGAGAATGTAGTCAAGATGCAGACTCTGAAAAAACAGCCTTTTTTGGGCAAGGCTGCACTTGCTCCTCCGTAAAAAGGTCCTGCCTCACAGGCGGCCGGGACGGCTGGCTGAGCACTGCGGGTGCCCCGGGCACCGGGGACTGTTGGGAGCGCTCCCTAGCCGGCAACGGCACTGCCGGGGCCTCGGAGGACCCCCGGGGCCGCCCTGCGCCCCTCCTCTGCCCTGCGGCCCCGGGAGGGTCCGGTGTCTCTCCTGCCGCTGAGAGCATGGCGGGGGGGATGCAAAGGCGTCACCAGGCCCCGTCCCCCGCCCCAGGGGGAGCTCCCAGGGCTGGTCCTTCTCTGTGCACGCTCGCCCTGGACGCTCTCCGACCCGTTGGCAGCCACGGGTGGAGCTGGTGTTTGCTCCAATGTGACGGTGAGATGCCACATGTTGAAAGGAGTGTGGCAGCGACCGTGAGTCACCTCCGGAGGTTTCAGGCGGTGATTGGCCCTCCCTGGTGTTCCAGCAAATTCTAATGTGTTTGTTTTTCACTGGGGCGGCGGCAGGGAGGAGGACTGGGTGCCTTGGCTCGTAAACTCGCTGGGATGTCAGAGGACCGGGACACGCAGACTCTTTTTCTTTCCCTTCACGTAGGTTTTAACTACTGTCATCTGTTATTGTATCCGTGGGTTTGGGAAATGGCTCCACTGGCAGCAAAGGGAGTTTTAGTAATTTGGTAACCAGTGTGGCGTCGCCTGTGGCCCTGGGATCTGCGTGCTGGGGGGAGTTTGCGGCTGGCCCCCGCGAGCCAGCCTTCCAGCAACGTGTCCCTGCGCACGGCGCTGGGCTCCCCCGGACTGGGCAGGTGCAGCCTGGACCTCTGACCGGTCACGTGGGGTCGCGACCCCCCTGGTCGTCTAAGCTCGGAAAAACGGCCCCCATCTTTTGTGCCTAACGTGGACTTTGGGGGTGGGGGTGGGGCAGGGCAGCCTCCCCGGTCCTGGTCAGGATCGATCGAACTTTTGGGTGATCTTGGCACCAAGTGTACGTTCGATAAACGGCGACATGGTGGGTGGAAGAGAGGATCTGTGGTTTTTCTCGGGGTCCCCCGGGGCTGTTGGGAGCTTGCAGGGATGTTCCACAAACTGCTGGCACGCAATGGGGTCTGCGTCTGTCTGTGGCAGCTGTCACCCTTTATCTCCTCTGATGGGGGGTCATCGATTCCTGGCATGCCGGTCACAGAGGTGTCGGGGCTGGGACAGTCTCTGTTGGTCCTCAGGGTCTCCGGGAGCTGACTTTCCATTCCCTGACCTGGGAGACTGGGGTAAAAGTGACCGAGTTTGTTGGGGTGATTAAGGATATAGAAATAATGTGCTTTTTATATCGAAACCCACACATCTCAGTGTGTCTAAGTTACGGGGGTGCGTGTTTTATGTACGTGATGTGTCGAATATTTTTAAATGTGTGCATCCCATCCCCCAAAGCTGGAGGCTTCTCTGCGGCCCCTGCACTGGAGCCCCCGCCCGAGTGACCGCGACTGAGCCTGCACCTCCCCCCGGCTTTGCCCTGGGCTCCCTGCGGCCAGTGAAACGGGGGTTCACAGGCTCTGTCCTTGGACGCGAGACCAGTGAGGCTCTGAGTCAGTTTTGCAGCAGAGTCTGGGCCGAGCCAGCTGCCCTTTCCCAAAAGAGATCTTTTTCGGTCCCAGGGGTCTTGGCTATCTGGTCGCCCGCTATTCCCTGACAGCAGATTCCCCAAGACTGCTGTGCACCCCCCTTTGCCCGTGGTTGTCCGGTAGCGGTAGGTGGGGCTGCGGCCTGGGAGCGTGAGCCAGGGTGAGCCCCGTTTCCTTCTCTCCTGTCGGTTTGCCCACAAGAGCAGAAAACCCCTGACACGTTCAGACTGCACGAGAGCTGTCCAATAGGGTTTATCAGATGTCTCCCCAGCAAGGTTCCGCCCAAGCGCTGTGGGGTGATTCACCCCAGAGGCCACACTCGCGTTAGGAAGGCTGAGGATTTGCATGTGGCCACAACAAACACAATTTCTTCATCCGTCTGCGTTTCATAGCAGGTAAACTCGCTTTGATCTGGTCTGCCTTCCGTTGATGTCAGTTGAGACGTGGCGTGAGAGTTTGATTCTGACAGACGGTGTTTCAACAGGCTCATCGCAGAAGGGAGCGCCTCGCTTCCATTATGGCAGCTACACGTAAGGCATGAGAGGCCAACGTTCCTGCCGGGACGTTCACTACACTGTGGACGTACGTGCCTACACGTGCTGCACGTTGCAGGGACTTCATCAAGGTCTTCAGTAACCCTCCAGGAGAAAGTAGAACATGAAGGGGGAAAGGGGGTCCGTTCAGTCCCTGGGACCCCCGAGGGCACCCCCGCCCCACTTTACAGCTTGCCACGCCGTCAGGCGCTGTGCCGTGCGTGGCTGGGCCCAGCGCTCACGGACCGCCTAACCCGTGCAGCCGGTACCGATTCCGTGAACCCATGAATCAACTCTGCGCAAACACCCTGAGTAATTTCTTTGTTCTTTTCTTTCTGCTTTGTAATTGGTGTCTGTAAAAGCCAAAGGTTTAGGCCTGCGGGAGGCATGATTCATTTATTGGTGTCTGTGCCACTCGTTATCATTTGGTCATTTCAGAACACCGTCGCGGTGAGCCAGCCCTGACTCAGCTGGGGCCAAGCTTGGCAGCCGACCGGGTCACGGCCAACGGAGGAAGCTGTGTTTTCTAATCTATTTATGGGACGGGGGAGAGAGGCGGGTGCACTGAGGCCGCGGAGGGGGTGTCGATTACACTGGTGACTGTGACCGATTGAATCACACCCACCAGCCCCTCCAGTAGCCCTCGGGTCGCGGCTGCGGGTCATTGGGACACGGCGCAGCTGCACGCACTGCCGTCTCGGCGACGTGCTCGGTGCCCGTGTTTGCGGTTCCTGGTCTCGGAGCCGGCTGGCGCGTCGGGACGTCCCCATCCAATCCGGAGTCGGGCTCCAGGCAGGTGCAGGGAATGTCTCCCCTCTCGAAAGTCCACCCCCTGGGCCCAGCATGGGACAGTTTGATGGTGGAGGCGGAAGGGCCGGGGGCCGCTCCCCTCCTGCTCTCACAGCTCTCACGGCGGCCACTGTTTGATGTACCCAGTCTCCGCGTGGTTCGGTCAAGTGTGTGAACTTGCACGTGCAGCCGCTGACCTTACCTGATTTTCTTCGTTGCTTTGGGCTCTAAATAAAATTGTCACCATCCTCCCCTCGAGAAAGTAGTTAACGTTGCTTGCTACGTGGCCCACAGGCGTTAATTGTGAGTCCAGCTCGCAGGTGTCCCTATAAACCCCGTGCGTCCTCCGGAAGCGGCTTGCCTTTGCTGGAGGACTGTCTTTTCCTGTGGCCGCTGTCCCCTGCCGTCTCCTGGCTGGCTGTCCGTCTGCATCACTCGCTTTTCTGTATCCTGCCCTTGGCATCACCGAATGTGGGTCTGCCCCCCAAGTATTTGTGAATCCTCAGCTCCTGTGACCCATCCGTCTGAGGACTGTGCAGCCTGGATGTCGCAAGCTGCCTTGTGACCTTGAAGGTGTGGGTCGGGGACCAGTGCGTGGCATTCATCCCAGCACACCCCTTTCTGCCCCTGCAGACATTGCTAATCGATCCCAGCATCCACGCTTGCTGGGCTTCGATTCCTCCGAGGTGGGGCTCCCATGTCCGCTCCTAGCCAGGGTTCGGGGTGGGCTCAGGAAGGGGGTCCTCCAGAGGCAAACCGGACGTTCTCTGCAGAGACGTGGTGTGGGCCGGGAGACTCCCGGAAGGGAGGAATTGCCCCTGCTGCAGCCCCCAGCACTCCCAGAGCGTCTTCGTCGTGTCACAGGGACGCACTCAGTGTTGCCTAACAAGTCTGGGACGGTCTCTTCTGTCACTTCTAAGGATGTGGCACTACCTTGGGGGGGCACAGCCCCTGCTTCAGCTGTAAGGCCCAGGTTCCCCCCCACACCAGGTGAGATCTGGAATAAGACCCCACCCCCTTTATCCCTCAGCCCCCTGACAGTGCTCCATGTGTCTTTCTTTAAAATTGGGGGTCACAAACGTGTGTCACAGAAGCCTTCGTTTTACCTGGCACCCTCTTTCCTGAGACGTCTTGAGCCCCACCCTGAGCACAGGGCAGCATTCCTTTACAGGCTGGTGACAGTGAGCTCTGGGCCCTTTCCCCCAAGCATGCAGGCGTGTGGGTGTGGCGTGCAGGCGTGCAAGCAAAGCGGGGAGGCTGGGGGCCACCAGCATTCGGGGAGTGAGCACCCGCGGCCGCCGGACCGTGTTCTGGGTGCTTGCCGGTGACGCTGGCTTGTCAGACGCTCCCTGTGTCTCCTGACGGTTGCAGATGTCCGCCGAGCACGGTACACGCGTGTGCATGGCACGAGGAGGCAGAGCTCAGGGCTCTGCATACAGGAGCTGATCAGAACCTGAACTTGGGCTGCGGAGCTCCGAGCCTGTGCTTCGTCCGCTGTCCCTCGGGCTTCTGGACTGGCCAGCCGCGTGGGAGGCGGGTGCGGTCACAGTCAGGCCTCCGCTCTCGTGTCCCAGGCTTTTCCGGCTGGGCCTGCGTCCTGTTTCGTCCCCTCCTCCATACCCCCTACCCCACTCGGAAGGGTCACCTGGCCATGTCCCGGGGCTTAAGGCCCCAGAGAGCAGGAATTTGTCCAGTATTGGGTTGCAGGTGAGGGGAGAAGAGGGGTCACTGTGACCTGTGGGGGGCTGAGGGGAGAGTGCAGAGAGTCCTCTCCAGCCCTTTCTGTCCTGGCTGGACAGGACAGTCGCCCGGGGGCTCCGAACCCGGACACCCAGCCAGCTCAATAATGGCATCATCACCACGATGTCCCAGGCTGACGGGGCCTCCCTGCGCGCACTTGCACGCCTCTCCCCTTGAGTCCGGGCCGTGAGTGTTGTCATCGTCCTGTCCTCCAGCACGGGGCTGACCCCTTCTGTCACGTTCCAGACCAGGTGCTGTGACAGCTGAGGTCCCAAGCTGGGTGGGCCCCCGGTTCCGCCAGGACCAGGATGGGCCTCGGCTTCCAGGCTCCTTTGCTTTCCCTGGGACTGGCCAGCCGTGGCCCTGACCCTGGGCTGCAGCTGGTGACGTGCGCGGGGCTGTCTGCTTCGCCAGAGGCGGGGGGGGTCACCGTGTCTTTGCAGGGGTTTCTGGGTGCAGGGGTGGAACGAGGGGCTCACGGTGGAAGGAGGAATGTTCCAGACGCCAGGCTTTCTTGTCCCCCACGCCCCAGATGAGTCCTGCTCGTCTCCCTCCGCTGCCACCTTCTCCCCCTCCTCCCTCCTCAGTTTTCTTCTCTGTGTAATGGGCGTAATTGAACTTGGGGTCTCATGCAAAGGACAACACTACAGTGACCCCGTGAGACCTCGCCAGCCGTCCCTTCTCGTCCCTTAACTCGTTACATGTCCTGCTGGGACCTGTGTCTGCTCTGCAGGACGGTCCGTTGGGGTCTGATTGGCAGACACAGAGCACACGTGGACATTGTGATGGGTGGTGGCCAATGTGTGTGGGGGACATCTGTCCACGTCGGGACGCAGGACCTTCCGTCTCCCCACAGGTGCCCCCTGGTCCCCAGTCTGCACCTGTCCCCTGCGGGCGTCACTGCAGACGCAGAGATCACGTTTTCCTGGCGTGGGATCTGCACAGGCTTCCGAGTCCTGCCCGGTGTCTGGATTCTTCCACACAGGCCCTGGCTTTGGGGTGCCCCCGTGGTTCCTCTCACGTGTCCACGGGGCTCTGGGCCCAGAGGAACGACTGACTGACTGAGAGCGGAGTCCCGGACGCCTCCGCAGGGAGAGGCATTTGTCACCTGACTCTGGGCCCCAAATGCGGGTACTCGAGTCCCAGGCGTCTGTCCAGCCCCAGTCGGGGGGGCCTCAGGGTGGTGCTGGCAGAGCCCTTGGAGGCTCGGCCCACTGCACCTCGGCCACCGCCTGGCACGGCCCCGCCAGCCGCCCCTGCCGGCCGCCTCACCTGGGCTGCATTCCTCTCTAGGGAATGAGGATGTGGGTGATTCCAGGCAGGTGTGAATCATGTCTGGTGGGGCGGGGAGTGTGGGGGCCGCGTTCCTGCCTGCTGACGGCCGGCGGCCGGACCTCGGGGCGGCGCTGTGCGGCCTGGGGGTGGGGGGGCGCACCTCACGGGGAAGCGGGGGGCTGGCAGGCTGTGGTCCCCGTCCCCTCCACTCTGAAGGAGAAAACGGTCCCCGCAGGGTGGCTGTAGAGTCGGGGTGGCAGTCCAGTGTCGCCTACCCGGCCCTCACCCTGCAATGCGGGTGCTGGCATGCGCCCTGACGTCCTTGGGCCGTGTGTGACAGACCCGAAACAAGCTGGTAGCCCATTAGAAAATTCTAGATGGCATGTGGATGGGTATTTCAGCTTTCGTAGTTATGAACTTAGGCTGATGTATGTTGGGGTACATTAGGAGAAACGAAACAAGCACCTCATTGATTTCCTGAATGTTATTAAGACGAGGCTCAGGAGTCAGGGTGCGTCGCCTGAATCTTTATTTGAAATTTAAAATGAAAACATTGAGGAATTTTAATCCCTTTAAAGGGTGTCTGGAAATGACGGAGATCGGGAGGCTGGTGGAGCGCCACGTTTCCTAGGTCACCCAGCCATTTGAAGGCCACAGGGTCACGTTGCCCCCCGGAACTTAAGGGGGACGCCCGCGGGATGGGGGAGTTATGGACGGAGGGGACCGTCCCGTGCTTGCTGCAGACACTCAGCGCAGAGCAGCCCCCGGACGACCCGGGCCCGCGTCGTTCTCAGGCCGGTGGGTGTGAGGCCTTGGCCCTACCGCGCCGTGTGTCACCCGGACTCCGTGTGCGTTTTAACTAAGATCTCTACCTTTTTTTTTTTTTTTTAACAAAAGAAGTCTCCTTAATTGAATGTCCCTAGGGCCTGACATGGCTCAATGTTTTGCAGAATAGACCTGTGACTTGTTACCCAGCGTCCCAATGCGCCTGGGGAGAGGAGATGCGGTGGGAAGAGGGGAGCAAAGGGGCGTCCCGGGTGGCGGCCTCGCTGGGGTGCGTGGGCTCCTGGTGTCACCCCGGCCGTCCGCTGTCCGGTGGCGGAGGCGTTGCGGGAAATGCTGCTTCCAACTCTATTCAGAACCGTTTGCGTGTGACGGGTGGTGGGGGGGCTGCTGGAAGACCCCCACGGTGAGACTGGACCGGAACCTCTCTGGAGGTGTCAGGGCTTCCTCAAGGGACCCGCCGGGGAGGGGCGGCTGGGCTGAGGCAGGCTGCTTCGCCAGAGGCCCCCGGCTCGGGCCTTCCCGGGACCGGTGGGTCCGGTCCCGCAGAACTGAGAGGGGAGGCGAGGACGGGCTCCCTCCTCCCACTGGCCGTACCTGCGGGGCGAGCACTCAGCACCGCGCCCCTGCCCCCTGCTCATCCCGGGCCTGCCTCCGACCTGACTACCTGTCTAGGAATTTTTATTGCAGCCCACGGAGGCATTGCCGCTTGGCGGGAGTGCGACCGCTCCTGGCCCAGGGCCGAGGCCCGCTGCGCCGGGGCCTGCTGGCCTGTGTGCTGTGTCCCGGGGCCCTGATTCTGCCCGGTTGCTCTCGCTTAGATTGGGGCTTAGATTGGGGTTTGACGGTTGCCCTGAAACCTGACCCACAGCAGGGACTCGGCCAGCAGCTGATGATGCTGAGGTGTGAAAGCCAGGAAAGTGGTCCTTGGGGTAACTACACGTGGGCAGCCCCCGCTGGGCCCCGGAGGACGCTGCCCGGAATGCAGAGTGCCCCCAGCACCCCTGGCAGCAGTGACCACCATGGGTCCCATTGTACAGGTGTGCACACTGAGGCTCAGAGGGCACTTCAAGTGGCAGAGCCCGGACGCAAACCCCAGCAGTCTGGCGGCCGTGCGCCCTGACTGATCTGAGTGTGGGCTGTGGGCTCGGCCGAGGGACAGCTGTGGCTGATCCACCCTGCCAGTCAGCTGTCAGTCACTGACGAGGTGGCGGCCCACCCCGAGAGTGTCCCGGTGAGGCGGCGCGGCCCCAGGCTGCCTCCTGCTCCTGCCCGTGGGGACTGAGCCAGCCGGATGTGAGAGGCCACGCCGCCTCTTCTCCGTCTGGCAGCCTCGGCCCTCCAGGAATTCCTCCTGGGGCCAAGAGTGGCCGTGCCGTCCCCTGCGGGCCGCGGGCCAGGTGGAGATCCAGGCTGCCCTGAAGGAGCCATGGCCAGGGTGGGGGAGGGGGCTTTGGAGCAGGCCCAGGCCCAGGGACACTGGGCCCCAGGGACCGTGAGGTCAGGGCTCCGTGCTTCCATCCCGGCCGGCCATGGTGTCCCGCCTCTGGCCCTGACAGCCACCCCGTTATCTGCCCCCCACCCCCCACGATGTCATGGAAATACCTGATTTTAACCTGAGCAGCCGGGCCCTGACGCCTGCAGCGCGTGGGGAGTGAGTGGGCTCTGAGGACCCGCCCGGGAGGCGGGGCAGGAAGGCCAGATGTGGAGTCCATCAGCCTGGGCTGACACCCACCCCTTGGGAGAGTGTCCTTGGGACTGCTGCCCCCGCTGGGCCTGTTTTCCTCATCTGCAAATGGGGTTCGTATGTGTCCCCCTCAGTGCAGTGTGAATGCTAGGATGTAGGCTCAGCGCAGTGCTGGGTGCCTTCTCCCCGCGCAGGAAATGCGACCTGTCCCAGCACAGACACGTCGGTGTTGCGGGAGACGGGGCTCCGTGAGGGGGAGGGAGGGAGCAGTGGGGTGCGGCCCTGGGTCCAGCGAGGACAGAACGGGGCCATGTGGCGTTCGTAGCAGTTCTACTGGGGAGAGGTTTCCTGGTGAGATTACAGTTACCAGCCCCCCGCAGTCACACCCAGGGCCCCAATCTCCCCACTCCCCAGAGGATGACGTAGAGGCATGGGTGTTACAGGCCATGCTGTGGGTGGGTGGGCAGCAGAACTGAGGCCGTGGGCCCCAGAGGCAGGCCTGCGCCCCTCGTCGTGAGTACCAGGGACAAATGCCAGGCCAGGAGACAGCAGGCGCCTTTAATCGCCCACAGCAATGATTTTCTTTGGGGAAACGCCTCCCCTCCCCACCCGGGAGGGGTCAGGGCCTAGGAGCTGCTGTCGTCCCCGGGGGCCACCATCTGCCCAGGGTGCCCTGCTCAGCTCCGTGCCGAGGAGGAAGACAAGCTAGGGACGGGGGTGCCCTGGTCCCCTGCAGAGGGAGGGGTGGGGAGGCCTGCGCGGGCTGGGTGCTCTGTGCTCCTTCCGGAACTCCACTGGTGGGTCGTTTTCCTCCACCTTGGACTCTGTCACTCGTGAAGTCACTCCCCACGTCTCCTCGGCGCCTGCTCTGTGTTGGGCCGCGTGTTCTGGAAGTGTGCAGCCATGGAAAAGAGACACAGCTGAGTGGCAGCACCCATGCACGTGCTGCAGAACTTGTCAGAAGTCCTGCGGGGAGAGGCGGGCCGGCCAGCCAGGGCCGCTGGTCTCTCTCAGTTCGCCTCTTCTGTCAGCCTTGTGACCTGGAACCCCGGGTGCCGGGCTGTGGGTGCTCCAGTGTGCCAGCTGCAGTGGGTCTCGGCTCGGATACAGAGCGTCACAGGGAGAGGGACTTCTTGACTTCCCTCTGGGATCGGCGGGGAGGCAGCAACCTGTCTTTGTACAGTTTTCTGGTAGCAGAATCCAATTCAGGTCCCAGACCCTCCTCAGGTGGGGCTCCAGAGATACGGATGGTCCTGGGGGGCCAGGCTGGCCCAGGGGCTCGGACGCTCTGCTCACAAAGCTACGCGGTGCGTCCCCGCTGTTTCTGGGGGCAGATTCCACGCCGTGGAGTCCCCGGGCCACCGTGCATCTATTTTCAGGCTTCTGCCTCGTGTGTCCAGGTGGCCCCTCAGCACACCCAGAGCCACACACACGCACCTCTGAAGGAGTCATTAGCATTGGTCCCTTTTGTGACAAAATGAAGACAGTGTGGTCCATCTGACTGTAAACAGCGATACAGGCTGCTTACTTACCCAGAATTCAGAGGATTTGGTGAATGCCAGACGTCGGACCGCCTGCAGTCCGTCAGGAGATGAGTTTGTCCTGCTGCTCACTTTTCCACAGGCCTGTCCCCAGGCGTGTGCACCGAGGCCTGAGACCAGTGGTTAGGCAGACGGGTGCGCATGCCCCCCCACTGTCGGGGACGGGGACGGGGACGTTCCCACCGAGTTGCTCCCTGTCGCAGCTGTGCAGTGTCTCCTCGCTGGGACGAGTGGGTCGGAGGCTGCGTGGGGACTTTCCGCTGACTCTGCTCTTCGTGGCATCTGGGCAGTGAGCTGGTACCTTTGCCCGAGCCTTGAGCTGTCAAATGGGCGGGTGCCAACAGTGCCCGTCTCAAGGCCGAGGCGATTTGGAGGGGCCCGGCCCGCACCCAGCGCATAGCACATGCCCAGTGACCTCCGGGCCCCGATCAGCGTTGTCTGTGTGTCTGTGTGTCCATTTGATACATCGAGCTCCTGGGTCAGCATTAAAGGCTTCTGAAAAGCCGCACACCTGATGGAGGCTCTCTTCACAGACGGGGTCCCTGAGACCCAGCAAGGATGCGTAGGGGCAGGGGACACCTGTTTTAAAGGCGGCGACCGGTGTCCCCGCCTGCCTGGCCAGTGACCAGCCCCACCAGCCCCACAGGGCCCAACACGAACTGGCAGAAACGCACTGGGAAACCCAACCACGTCGATGCCCCTGGGGCTTGCGCCCTGATGGTGGCTAAGTAAAACCACCTGGGCCCATGGGTCTGGGCCCTAGCCCAGGAAGCCCTGCGGGGGACGGGCAGTAATGGAAGCCTTGGGGTGGGGGGGCAGCCATGGAAGCCTTGGGGTGGGGGCCATGCCCAGGATGGGGGCCAGGCCAGATGGGGCTTGGCTCTGCCCAGGGCTTGTTGCTGTGTGACGTGGCCAGTTAGTTGCCCTCTCTGAATGGCCTGTTCCCACCCGAAGACCCCTCCCAGCTGTGCTATGCTGGGGAGAAGCCCTCAGAACTGCAGTGGCAGGTGGCCCTTGTCATGCACCCAGGCCTGGGGACCTGCTGGCCCAGCTTACTGAGGCACAGAAAGCATGCAATGCCTTTGGGACCTGCAAAGCCACCAGGTGGCTGGGCTGGTGGGTGAGGAGGGGACTTTAGAGATAGCCGTGAGGGTGAGTTCTGGGTCTGTCGGGGTTAGAGGCATTTGGAGGGGACACTGGGGGGCTGGGGGTGCCCTGCAGGGGTGTAGAGTGGGGGTAACAAGGTCCAGTTGGTGCTGTGCGGAGATGGGGCTGGAGGCCAGAAGAGCAGCGCGGGACAGTCCTGCCGGGTGGAAGAGGGGGCAAGGGGTTTCAAGGTTATGATGACGGGTTGCAGTGGGACTTGGACTGCCCAGCCTGACCTCATGGTGCTCACAGCTGCGAGGGGAAGACACACACACACAGGGCCCTGAACCGGCCAGGGTCCGGCCATCCAGGAGACTGATGAGGAGAACTTGACTTAGGTCCCCAGACAGACCTGCTTAGGCCACTCAGAAGCCACACGGGAGGCCCTGCAAATTTGGGGTGCGTCTGGAGCAGAGTAGGTGGGGAGCACGGCGTGGGCAAAGGTGCGGAGAGGCTGGACACGTCCACGCACGTGGGGGACGACCCCGGAGCCCCGCCTCTTCTGTTGCTACCCCACGTGTCCCTGTCCCTGGTCGGGTCCTGCAGCCCTTCTCACACTCCCTCCGCGGATGTTATCATTTCCTTTCCGGTCAGAGACTCCACACGACGATGTTGGGGGAGGAGCTGGCCCCGGGTCTCCGGGGAGAGACAGCTGCTGGGGCCCGAGTGTGGCTCTGAGAAGGAGTTCAGTCACTGATTAGTAATGTCTGCCGTGGTTGCCGGAGGGGGTGGCAGCAGGTGTGGGGGGAAGGAACTGGGTTCCTTCCAGTCCTGGCGGAGTCACCTGGGCCATCACAGCGCCTCTGGCCTTGGGGTTGGCTTTCAGACAGCGTTGCTGACTCATCCGGCCTGAGGAGCTCTGGCACCCCACATTTCCAGGGCCTTGGCCCGGCCCCAGGGGCAGGGGCCACGAGGGACACACATGTCCCACTTCTCGGTTGCACCGCCTGACCAGACACAACGCAGTTCTGCGTCCTGGTGTTGTATCGGCCTCGGCTGACGTCTCCCCGATCCATGACCTCCGTGTATCTGGGTGAATACGGGGGTTCTGCCCACGGACAGCGGAGCTGTGGGCCGTGTGTGGGTCACATGAGGAGCGGAGATTAGCAGCTGCCTTTTATGGGCAGTTAGTGAAATTGAGAGTGTGGGGACCCAAAAGGACAGAGAGGAAGCCCTGGACTGTTTGATCCCCAGACATGTTGGCCTCTCGGCCCCCCCTTTATTTGAGCGGTTTGGGGTCACTGTAACGAGGTCTCTAAGGGTTTGTGTCACTGGCTCACGGGGACCTGCCTGGGTGCCGGTGCGGATAGCTTCTGTCGGTGTGCACGGCAGTCCTGCCCTTGTCCCGTCTGTGGAGAGTCTGCGTGTGTCCAGCTGGAGGTCAGCTCTGCACGAGCAGGCTCAGAGAGGGGGTGGGCCCAAAGGGCGCTGTGCCCGGGGCAGGCTCCCCGGGGCATTTAACCTCATAGCAGCCCTTCCGGGTGGGTGGCCAGGACCCTATTCCGCAGTCAGGGACACTGAGGCTTAGAGCGGTGATGCGCCTGGCGCCGAGCAGGTGGGAAGGGTGGAGCTGGAGTTTGATCTGTGTCTGTCGGGGACCGGTGACTGTACAGCACTGGGGGAGGGCAGGCGAGTCCCAGCAGCCTGAGGTGACAGGCAGGCACGTACAGAAAGTGGCCGGGTAGCCGGCGGAAATAATGGCCCCTCATTGGACACCTGCTCTAGAAGTTGACAGTCCCTGGCTGAAGAGGCCTGAGATCCCCATCGGGGGGGACCCGTCCTTGTCACCCACCCCAAGTTGTGACCACCCTGTGAACAGCCTGGCAGAGCAGAGGCACACCCCCTGCTTCAGGGCGTGTTTGGGGTCACAGTGAGCGCGTCCCCCGCCTGACACTGTCCTTTCCTGGAAAAGGGGGCACGGCCCATTTTGCAGTGACCCTTTGGAAAAGCAAGAGCAGGGACAGGGGGAGGTGACCCCGTGCATTGTAATTTAACCCTTTTTGCCACCCCTCAAGTGCACAGCGCTGCGCAGAGGCCGTCCCCACCAGGCGTAAGGGACTCTTCAGCAGCCCATCAGCCGCAGCTTGGGGTGCGGTAGTCAGAGGCGATGTGTTTTGTACTTCTCAGGAGCAGCCCCCCCACACCTAGTCCCCGTCACTGGCAGACCCCAAACTAGACCGGTAACTTAGCATTTTCATTTAAGCCCATCTGACACATGGTTTTAGACGGAGAGAGCGATCCTGCATCTTTAAATGGCTACTTTGTCAGCGCGTCTCCGGGCGCTGTAAAAAGTCTTTTGTTATCTGTGTCTAGACAGCACGCCAGCGGGATATTGGGTCTGCGCGCCGAGAGGAATCTGACAGGCCTGAATTCATTCACCGGCATGTTTAAAGCAGAATTTCAAAACACTGGCTCATGAGCGTGCTCGGCCCAGACGCCCCGGCCGCCCCCGGCCCTCACTGGCCTGGCCCGTTCCCTCCTTTTTCGCCTGTGGGGGCGGTTCGCACGGGTCGCGGGCGGGTGCCCCGGCCAGGAGGAGCCGGGGGTGACGGCGGCCTGCGCTTTCTTCCCTTGTCTAATTGTCCTCTTTATGGCTGTCCAGACGCCCTGCAGATGGACGTTCTCAGGGAAGGACTTTTCCCTCTGGTGATGGGCCGCTTAGCTCCCCCGCCCCCCGGCAGGAGTGCCTTCGTGTTTGCAGCACGTTGACTTGACTGTGCTAATTTTACACCAGCACCAGAAGAAAGCAAGTGACATATTCCAGGTTTTCTCCTCTGGGAAGGATGAGCAGAGATCCCCCCCATTCCCACGACTCCCCCACTTTTTAGTACTCTTTTGCAATCGTTGCTCTGTTTGGTGGCTCCCCTAGACACATGAAACACCAGAGGTTGGTTCTTTAAGGATGAAGGTATTAGGGCCCCTCGAATGGATCCAAGGTTTGAGTTGTTCCAAATATTAATGATGCATTAATGAACCTCATTGCCATAGCGACTAGGTGAGTGTTGCCGGAGTGGTGGGGGTGGAGGGTCTCCTGGCCCCCCAACCACCCACTGCCACCCCTGCTCCTCCGGAGGACCAGGAAAGGGGGACCACGCAGGACTTCTCCCGACTCTGCAGTGTGTTGGGGGAGTCCTCCTAACCACCCCTCCCCCTGTGCCGCAGCCCCCCAGCCAGACCCCTTGTACCCCCTCTTGAAAACTGTGTCATTGCCATTGACCCTAGTGCAAAGCCATAAATGCCCCCTGCCCCCCCCCCATAGTCATCGTCTGCCCTCTGGGTTCTGCATGGCATGGGCACGGGAGGTGGGGAGCGCTGGGGGCAGACAGCCGAGCAGATGTCTCCCGGGAGCCCTCCACTGAGTCTCATTTCTGCCAGACCACAGACCGGCCTAGCTGCCCGTGTCCCCGGGAGGGTGGGCTGGACGTATCATGGGCAGGAGAGAGGAGACAGAGAAAGTGCGTCTCCAGATGCCCGGGCCTCTGGGCCCGAGCCATGGCTTTGTCCCCGCAAACATCAGACCCACAGCTGAGTGGCCGTGACCCGTAGCTGCCATCGGGCTGGCACCGGTTTACGGCCGGCCCTGTGTGGGCAGCACCAGGAGGAGCCACGGCCCAGAGCTGGAGCGCATGGGGTGCCGAGCCGGTGCCTTGTCACGGGAGCCTGAGCTCCCTTCTCCGCGGCAGGGACAAGCCCGGGGACCGAGTCTGTGACACTTTGAGTTAGTGCAGTCATAGAGGTTTCTCCCTGCTCCCCCGTTACTGGAGTCTGTCTTTCAGGAGAAAAAGCCAAAATGATGTATTTTGAGGGTGAGGGGTTCTCTTTTAAGAAGTCAAAGAGAGAGACCAGAACCGCGCCACCAAGTGTGTCATGTGTGCAAACATGCCTCCGCCCACCCCCTCCACGAGGTCCCCCAGCAAGCACATCCTGAAGGACAGGCTGGTAGACACGGGACCCTCGGGCTGGCAGGCGTGTCTGCCCCCTAATTGGGTCTGTCTTGGAGTAATTAAAGGAAAATGATGATATTAACCCAGTCCCCAAGCCAGTGTGGCGCAAAGCCTTCTCTCCAAAAACTGGCCTTTCTCAGCACACCAGAAACGCACTCCCGGCTCCAGTGTGGGGGACTTGCTTTCTCTCTGCCTGTCGAATCATCGATCAGGGTCTCCTGGTCCTTTTTGCCCTGTAAAGGAGCTGCAGAGACCCCCGCTCCCTCTAATCCAGTGGCTCCGTTTGCTGCAGGGAGACGGGGGCTTTGGAAGCTGCGCTCCCACGGACGGGCCCACCGCAGAGGCCCCGAGGGTCCGCGGCCCCAGGGACGAGCCTGACAAACGCCGGAAGCTCCCGTCCGGGGGGCCTGGGCCGCCCTCTTTCCTGAGCAGTTGGGGAACCCGGAGTTTGAAGGCTGCCTTGGCGGGCGCTGCCTTATTTAGCAGGAGAATGGCTGCTGATTTGTCAGGGAAAACAGATGCGGTGGGGAGACGACGTCTATTTTCATAATTCGAAACAAATCCGGTGAGCCGGCTGGCTTTCCGTGCGGCCGGCGGGGCCGGCAGCTGGGCGCGGTGCGTACGGCCCGGCCGGTGCACTTCCCTTCATCCCCGAGGCGTTGCTGTCTGCTGGCGACCCGGACCGGGAGCTCTTGATGGGCCGTGGGTGCTACTAGTGGGTTTAATTTTTTTCTAATGGGGATCCCACAGTGAGAGCAGTCGTGCTTCACCCCGAGTGGGTCTTCTCGTCGTCTGAGTGTGTGGGGTGCTGGCGAAGAAGCCCTGATTTCCCATCATGTTACGCCGCTTTGTCAGGAGATGCGGTTCGAGGGTGAACTTGGGGGCCCCCCTGATGCTCCAGGAAGACCCAGGACCTGCAACCCTAGTCAGTGGGGAGTTTGTGCTTCAGGTTGCAAAGGAACTTGGGGGTCGTTGCCCCATGAAGATGAGACCACCGAGGCTCAAAAACGAACAGCTTGCCCAGGGTCGTACGGCACGGCAAGGCCCGGAACCGAACCAGAACCGTTCAGGTCCCACTCGAGCCTTCACTGCTAGCTGCAGCCTGACTGTCCCGTCACCTCCTGCTGAACGTCGCCCTGTTTATACATAGACACGACCTGTGGGCAGGCGGCGGGGGCCTGGCGGCTGGGGACTCAGCCATCGCCTGTTCGTCCATCGAGTAGCCGCTGGGACAGTGGGGACGGAACAGCCTGGGCCTGCCCGGTCGGAACACAGATGGATCTTCAGGGACCCTGCCTGAGGCTGTGCTGGTGAGGGTGAGCTGGAGCCCGCCACGGGGAGATCGAGGGGAGACGTGGAGGGGCTGGGGGCCTGCTGGCCACGGCACCTGGAGGAGGGGTGGGCGGGTTTCAGTCCCTTGTCTCACTGGGCGAGCCGTCAGGGGAAACTGAGCGACGGGGTCACGGACATCTCTCTGTACTATTTCTTAGAACCAGATTAGCATCTACAGTTCCATCAGAATAAAAAAAAAAATAGTCCTTTAAAAAGAGAGAGGCCTGGGAGGGCCCCTTCCGTCCTCGCGACTGGGACGACCCTGGGACAAGGCCAGTGGCCACAAGCAGTCCCTCCATGTCCTCACTGTCGGAGCGCAGGAAGAGAAAGCCCCGGAGAGCCCCTCTGGGCTTCCCCACACACCGTAGGCGCCGGGTGGTCTCCGGGCAGCTTGCAAGCTGCCCCTCGTTGCCCGCCGGCCTCCGGCAGGGTTCTCCTTGGAGCACTGGGTGGTCCCGGCGGCAGCCCCGACACTCGGGAGGCCACTCGGGAGGCGAGGCTTTCTCACTACCGCCCGTGCTCGCTCAGCAAGCGGCTGACTGCGCCGGGGAACTCCGGAACAAACTGGCCGACAGCTGTGCCCGCTGGGCATCACTGACCGACCGCAGCACACGCCGATGCGGGCCTGGGCCCAGCTCCTCCCGGGTCTCTGCTGCAACCTCAGCGGGAGGGCTGGGGTGCGCAGGTCCAAACCCTTTCCCGCAGCACTGGCAGTGCAGGTGGCCGTGCCGACCGGCCCGGGGACACAGCTTGGCCCCTCGGAGGCCTCTCTCTGGGAGGCTGACCCGACATCCCATTAGAAACGGGACAGTCCCGTTGTTTTCTGTCGCATATGTCCGGTCTCCAGGTTCCCCGGGACCGCTGCAGCTCTCTGTAAAGACTGAGTGGAGACACTTGGTTTCTTAGGGGCCCCCCGAGCTTCCTGTCCCCCGTGACTGCCCTTCGCACAGAAGATGGAACCTAGAAGGTGTCACAAACCCTGGTTTTCCCAGTGACACCCGCGTTTCAGAAATCCCACATGTCTCGCGTTGACCTGGTCCCCGTGGCTGGTTGGTTTTCGTTCTCCTTCCCCGAGGAGGGCCTGTAAACACGTACGAGGACACGGGGGCCTTCGTCCCTCCCTGTCACTCACCCACGTCCTTGTGTCACCGGCATCCCTTAAGCACCTCCTGCGTGAGGGCACAGGTGACATTTCCGTGATCGGCGTACCTGCCGCGGCTCCGAGCTTCGGGCGCTTGGCGTCCACATGGCAACCGGGCAGGCCGCTCTCCCTCACGCGCCTGCTTCCCAGTCACGCTGTGCCGCTGTCATTCTGAACAGGTCGCCTGTGATCGAGGTCTCCGCTGCCGTCCTCGTACTGGGGGCCGGTTGGGAATCGCGTGCTCCCTGGCCTGTGTGTATGGAGCAGGTCTTAGGCGCCAGGCACTGCGCTGTGGATTGCCTGTCGTCTTATTGAACCCAGAGTCTGTCCACTCGGCAGTGAGCATTTGGACAGGGTAGATTTGGGGGGGGGGGGTCCTGGGCACTGTAGGATGTTTAGCTGCATCATGGCCTCCACCCACTGGTGCCAGTAGTACTCCCTCCCAGTTGGGACAACCACAGAGGTCTCCAGACGTGACCTGGTGGGCAGGCATCGTCCCCTCTGAGAACCACGGGCCTGCCCTTGACCTAGCCTGGCTGTGTGAATGTGGGCAGGCCGCAGCCTCCTCATTTGTCAGATGTAGGTGATGACAGGACTCCCCACGGTGGCTGGTTGGGAGCCTTGAATGACAGAATGCACTTTCAGCTCAGCACAGCCTTGTTAAACCACCGCGGCCGAACCTCTCGCTGCCGTGGGTCTGACGGGCGGGAGTCAGGCCTCCATTCCCTCATCTAACCAGGGTTCCTGGGGCTTGGAGCGGGTGTGGAGCCTGGCCCCACCTCGCCGAGATGGGCATGGCCATGGCCCTTGGCCTCCGGGCAGTGCATCGAGCTGACTGACCCACAGCAGTGCAGGTGGCCAGTGCCCAAGGGACTGGAGGCTGGCACCAGCTCCCGGCTTTGCCTGGGTGGCTCTGTGGCTGCAGGCACCCCCTTTGCCTCTCTGGTCCCGTCATTTTCTGCCCCTTAACCAGCGAGGGGCTTCCACGCTGCTGCCTGCCCCGGAGACCCAGCACTCAGCAAGCTTGTCATTTTCCTGGGCTTGTGCACGACCCCAACTGCCTCAGGGATCTCTGAGCCCCTCAGGGTGCCAGACCCCTACCCCACCCCTCCCTCCCCTGCTGCCCTAGTGAATGGAAACATTAGACGCCATCTGGGACTTGGACGTGAGAGTTTCTTGGAGCCAGCGCTTTGCCCACTAAAGGAGTGAAAACCTGACCGGGGAGTGCCTTCGCCGAGGGGCACTGGAAGTCCAGTATCCCTGGACCCGGTACTGAAAGGTGTCGATGCAGGCTGTTGGACCTACGGGGCGGGGGGCTCAGTGCGCTGCGTTTCAGGAGCTCCCCCAAGAATTCTGACTCGTGGCCTCGTTTGCAGAGTCACATTGGAAAGTGATACCAGCATCACTTGCAAACTCACCTGCTCCCCGTAGCCTCCGTTGGCACCCGTGTCCCCAGGGACCCCCAGGGGTCGCATGTACATTAGCTGGGCCCCTGAGTGTGACAGATGTTCCAACCTCAGGGCACTTGTGCAGGCTGTGCATTTGGCCACAAGTGTTCTTCTCCAAGCTTTCCTTGTTTTTCAGCTTGGCTTCAAGGCCACCCCCTCAGACATGCCGTCCCCGACACCTCATCTCAAGGGCCCCCACTGCCGGCATGCTGCACGTACCCTCACCCCATCTTCTGAGCCCTGAGCCCCCTGAGCCCCAACACCTGCTTCTCCTGAGCTAGCACACCGCCTGGTGTGGACCCCCCAGATGTGGGGGCGGCAGCCCTCATCACAGATCCACGCCTGCTCAGTCCAGGTTTCCCAAGAAGACGGGGGAGCGGCGTTTGAGAGGAGGACACTCACGTGTCCGCACGCCCATGTCCTCCTGACGGCTGCGCCTGCGGTCGGGCTGGCAGTCGAGTTTGTAGGCACTTCATCACTGGGGATACGTTGATAGTTTTCGGTGATGCAAGGACACTGTGATACGTTATATTGGGGTATTTGATCGTTTGGGGGATACAGTGATACTTTATATTGGGAGAACCCAAGCTTCTCTCCGTGGGAAAGAAGTTGGAGATTCTCTGCTCTTTGCCAGAGGGAAGCCACCAGGAGCCAGTGCTTAGAGGTGACTTAGAATCTTCCTTCTTCGTTTCTGTTTTAAATGGCACGTTTAGAATTTAATCTTCAGACCCGGGAGTCAGACCTGCGGGTTGCAAGATGACAGCCTAGCGAAGGTCTCATTTGGCGGGCGGCAGCGGCCAGATGGCAGCCGCTGCGAGCGGAGCGGCCGCGGGGGGAGCTGGCGGAGGGCGGCGGTCTCCGTGTCGGCTCCCGCCCTCCCCGCTGCGGCAAACCCTCCCGGCGCCAGGCCCGGGCGCACCCCACAGACCCGCGGGGGCTGCTGGCGGGGCCTCTGCCAGGGAGATGCTAGGGCCCCAGGGGATGGGGCCCTCCTGACTCTACTTGTGAAAGAAAAGCGCTCTCTGGGGGTCGCTGTAGATTCGCGTGCAGTCGTGTAAGAAATGATACGGAGGGAGCCTTCGCCCCGTCCCCCAGCCAGCCCCGTGGGGACAGCTGTGGTGCAAGCCCACAGCCAGCAAATGGGTGCTGGACGGAACCCCGTTGGTGCTCACGTTTCCCCAGCTCGCATGCACGTGTGAGCATGCGTGTGTGCGTGAACTTTACGTGCACGTGAACTTACGTGCGCGTGAACTTACGTGTGCGTGTGCGTGCGCACCAACGTGCATGCGCGTGAACTTACGTGTGCGTGCCAACGTGCGTGCGCGTGCGTGCACGTGAACTTATGTGCGTGTGAACTTACGTGTGCGTGCGCATGAACTTGCGTGCACGTGAACTTACGTGCGCGTGTGCGTGTACACGGGCTGTCCGGGAACTGTCCAGCCACAGGGTGTGAAACGGGGGCCCGTGTGGCTGGATCGTTGCTCTGGACGGCCCGCGTAGTTCCGTGCGTTTTTAGCCCATGCACGTGTGTGGCTGCACCGCAGGCCCGTCACACAGACCCCCTCATTCAGCCCTTGGGTGCCCACAGCCGCCGCCCACGCAGTCCCTCCCTGACCGGTAATCCGACCCTCTCTGTAATTTTGTCACATTGAGAGTGTCTTGTAAGTGCAGTCCTACAACCTGCAGCCTGTGAGACGGGCCTTTCTCCCTGGGCACCGGTCCCCCAAGGGCCCTCCGGGCTGTTGGGTGCGTCCACACTCGGTTCCTTCTCGTTCCTACGATCCGCATGGGCTGCACTTAGTTCACCCTTTGACCTATTCCAGAGCGTCAGGTTGCTCACAGTTTGGGGCCGTTACAAACAGGACGGGTGTGAACGTCCTCACACAGGTGTCTGTGTGGACGAGTCTCATTTCTCCACGGTAAAGCCCAGGACTGCCATCGCCGGGTCGCGCGGTGGTTACCTGTTGAGTTTTGTGAGAGTCTTCACTTTGCATCCACACCGATGCGCCCGCTGGGCTCTGGGTAGAGATGTGAGTCTTGGCAAGGGGACCCCTCGAACATGAATTCCCTCCTCCTTCAGAGGTTGCCGGAGGACAGCGTCTGTGCCGGGCACGGTGTTGACCACCAGGACACAGAACGAACTGAACAAGGGCCCTCGCGTGCAAGGGGCCTCAGGAAGCAGGCGTGCAAATTAATACGCGGTAGCTAGCACGTGCACGGGGCTCCCCTGCCTGCCAGGCACGCTCCCTACAGTGCACAGTTCTCAAACGGGCCCTTGAGGTGGGGCTGACATTTTCCCGGTGGTGCAGACAGAGCAGCAGAGGCATAGAGAGCCAGAATGGGATGCAGCCAGCATGACCCAGGGTTCGGTGGCCAAGACAGACCTCCAGGAGATGCAGGGTGAGGTTGGGGGCTGAGTGCACTGGGGACAGGATGCCTGGAAGGCCTCCCTGCCCTTGGTGGGTCATACCAAGATCCCGGGGCACAAGTGCACGTGCAAAGACCCTGGGGTGGGAACTGGGAAAAGGCCCACGTGGCTGCGGTGTGCTGGGCAAGGCAAGGAGGTGGGGGCTACAGAAATGAGGTTGAGTGGGCTTCCTTGGCTCTTCCTCTGAGCGTGAGTCAAGTGATTCCACTGGTGTTCTTTAAAAAAGGCTGACTTCGGGGTGCAGAATGGACAGCGCAGGGGAGTCTTTGGCCCTTGAGGGGTGACACACTATGTCTTGCCCAGCCTCAGCCTGGGGAGACCCTGCAGGGTCTCCGTGTGGGTGATCACCTCCCTTTGGGACACAGCATAGGGCCAGGTCTCCCCATGGCTGGATCGGCTCCCCTGCGGCTCTGCCCTGCCACGGCCGGCGTAGGGACCCCCAGCTGGCCAACCCCCCAGAACATCTGGGGCTGAACCTTGTTTTCTCCGTCTAGATCTGTCTCCTGGGAGATTTTTCTGGCTTCTCAATTTTTCTTGTTGTGTGTCTCTTCTCCCCCTGTCCACACCAGTTGTTATCATATAAATTGAATTTACCTGCTCAGTATTAGCCCCTCTGGATCATTAATAACCGTGCGTGGATGTCCTTGTAGTCCTCGTGCCCGGTCAGGCGAGGCTGCCTGCTCTGTCACCTAATGACGGCCACACAGCGATTTTGCCCTTGCTGTGTACCAGCCCCCGCTGGGGGTGTGAGTGCACGTCTGCTAGCTCAGAGCTCAGCAGCCCTGGGACCCACGGTTTACGATGGGGAAACTAAGGCAACATACAGGAAGCGGCCACATATGGGTTCGAATCCCCAGCCGGGCCACTCGCCTCCCGTAGCTTTGCCGGGTCCCCATCTTGGAGCTCAGAGAAGAGGCATCTCCCTGAGCCCCTACTTCTCGGGGAAGAGTTGGTCAGAACGTTGGTCTTTCCATCATGTGGGGTTTTCTGCTTCTGGACGATGCTGTTTCAAAAGGAATTTATGCCAGGGGCTGGAATAGCCTGCCTGTGGGGTGGGGACCAGGGAGGCGCTGGTGTCTGGGAGGCATGTCTCTGCCCCCTGGGTATTCATTTTGCCTGTTGCCTGAGAAATGAAGAGGAAGAGAGTCGGACGGGGTCTCAGGAAAAGCCCCCAGACAATCACACACACAGGGGAGGCGCCCAGAAAGACAAACGGCGTGAGAGAGGACACACGCATGCAGACCGTCCCACGGGAGACAGACACACAGATGGCCCAGCCAGACCCAGACTCCCGGGCGCTCAGAGGGAGGCGCAGACAGACATCCGCTGTCCCCCTACCTGGGGCCCGGCAGTGGGGACGTCACCCGCCGGGGTCCTCCCCGTCCTGGGCCTGCCCGGCCACGCAGCCCCATGGGGTGGCCCCCCCGCCAGTGCCTATTCCCTAGAACCTTCCCCCACAAAACTGTTAAACAAACTGGCAGCAAGGAATGCCTCATCCTGGGCCCCGGCTCACCCCCCGAGTCCCACAGAAAGTGGTGAGCCATGCAGCCCGGGGCCCCCAGCCCCTCTCGGGGGACCTGGGTCACAGGGAGATGACCTTCCAGCCCAGCCTTGCTCCCAACAGACTCGGGCCTTTGCCGTGTGTTGCTCTTTCTAAGAAACGAGAGGAGGCGGACACGAGTGAGGGACTGTCGCTGCTTTAGCCATCGGGGCTGCCCAGGGGCGGCCGGCTGTGGTGTGGCTTTGTAATGAGTTGTCCCCTCTGTGACAGCAGTAAACGGTGGTTAGGACAGCAGTGCCCCAGGCCTGGCCACGTAACCTGTGTGAGCTCCGGCGTGTGTTTTTCCTCACCCAGCCTCAGGTTCCTTGTCCCTAAAGTTGGGGACAGTAAGACGAGGACCCTCCTGGAGAGCAACTGGGGAGGTTCAGTGAGACGCCTGACCCGGGCCGGGAGGCAGCCAGCGGAGTGCGTGCGTGCCTGCCGGACGTTCATCGTTACAATGGCCGTGGGAGACTCCCCATCATCCCTCGTCTGTCCCAGAAGTAAATCCAGCTGGGGGGACAGATTCAAACCCTGTTGCCGTAGAGGGATCCAGTCACGTGAGGACTGAAAGTGCCTCAGCTGCCCGGGGAAATCTCAGCTCCTGGGGGCCAGCCACGACCCCCCCGGCGCCGGGCACAGGGCCTGGCACACAGTAGGTGCGCAGCCAGTACATGCCACTTGAATGCCTGCTGGGACTGAGAGGTCCCCGAGGACAGATGCAGGTGATAGAAGGGAGTGCCTGTCCTGGGAAATAAAGTCAGGCCCCCTGGGCTTCGTGCCTGCGGGTTGCTGGCTGGCCGTCCCTATGGGGTGCATTGTGTTTCCCTAGGTCCTTCCCCAGGGCGCTGTCCCACCTCCATGACTTGCGGCCACTTTGCCTGTGTCCGGCTCCTTCTGTCTATTCAGGGTGTATTCGTGCGTCCCGGCTGCAGTAGCAAAACTCCATGGACGGGGTGGCCTGTGCCAACAGAAATTTATTTTCTCACAGCTCTGAAGTTCAAGGTCAGGGTGCTGGCACGCTGCGTTTCCAGTGAGACCTCTCTTCCCGGCTTGTGGACAGTCCCATGGCCTTCACTCTGTTTGCGTGCTAGCGTCTGTCCCTACGAGGACACGTCCTGTAGGGCCCGGGCCTCACCCTTCTGGCCGCATTTGACTTAACTCCTCCCGTTGAGGCCCTACCTCTGAGTACAGCCACCCTGGAGGCTGAGACCTTCCGTCCGTCACACAGGGGCCCCTTGCCTTCTGGTCCAGATGGGAAGGCCGGTGACAACTGCCAGCCCTGCACCGGGCTCTGTTGGGAACAACCCCCGGCGTGCCTGTCACTTGCAGGGTTTCCTGTGAGCTCAGCACGGCGAGAGCCATTTTGTCCCCGGTTCTCAGGTCAGGTCCGTCCGCGGGGTGGGCTGGCCATGGGTTCTGAAGGGGGAGCTCAGCCGACAGGCGCGTTCGGCCCACACCGCCTCCCCCCACCTCTCCCTGACCTTGGTTGGCCGTCCGCCTCCCAACCTCCGCCCTGGCTGAGACCCCAGTAGCTGGACCCCTCCCTGTCCTGTAGGGAAGGGGCACCCCCGGGGCGGCGCAGAGACCCCCCTGGACGGTGTGTGCCCAGCCGACCCCGGAGTCTCTCGAGCCCGCGGCCTGGTGGCTGAGGAGCTGCGGGAAGTGACTAACAGCGGCTGCACGGTGACGCCCCATTCCGAGTGGCGCGTTTTGTCCGAGAGGCTTGGAAACAGAGCCGGCTCCCCTCTCTGTCCCCGCGCTGCCGGCCGGGCTCGTGCGGAGAGACGCCGGGATTGAGAGAAACACCTGCTGGCTCCCAAGGCACGCGGTGCCCCCCGAGTGGCAGGGCCAGCGTGCGTCACATCGTCAGCCACACGCAGGAACACGCACACACACCCCCTGGCCGAGTCCTCCTGGTGTGGTAAGTACTACCAGACTGACCCGCGCTGACCGTGAAAACGAAGTACACGAAGGAGGCCGTACCATCAGGCTGCTTGCAGAAGGAGCCGTCACTCAGGATCCGATGTCACCCCTGTGAGAATGGGACCGTACTCCGTGTACCGTCCCGGTCTCAGTTCTGCTGAACAGCAAGTGCTCACGCCCCTCCATCATCAGACCTGTAGGGCAGGGGTCCTCAGCCAGGGCAGTCCTGCCCGCCCAGGGAGCGTCCAACATCTGCAAACATTCGTGCTTGTCACACCTTGAGGGTGACGGTACACTGGCATCCTGTGGGTAGGGACCGGGGTGTTGGTGAACGTCCTGCGACGCACAGGCCAGCCCCAGCAGAGAGCACGAGCCAGCCCGGACGGCAGCAGAGGCGAGGCTGCGGGGCCCTGCTGCAGGCCTGTGGGTCCTTGAGGTGGCCCCGTTACCTTCCATGGGACGTTCCAGGGTTTGTCTTGTGGGACCTGGGTGAGCTCTGGTGTTTGACACCCTCATGCACAGATGCCTTCCAGCCTTTGCGAACGTCCTCATTAGACACAGGACATTAAAAGCGCCAGGCGGAGAGGCAGCACGTGCTTTTGATTGTGACAGGCACTCTGCGAGGGTTCCCTGCAGGAAGACTGTGGCCCTGCCACCGGCGGACGGCTCACTCACCTGTGTCCTCCTGGTCCCCACTGGTTCCCTCCCAATGAACAGAAGGCGTCGGGTGGGTTTTAAATATCTCCCCGTGGCCCCGCCAACGGGCCCATCGATGGATCCGGGCCTCTCGCCGCGACTGCCCTCCGCTCTGCCCATCACTCTGAACGGTGATGGGCGTTTAAAGATGTTCGATGTCGGTGACAATGGGAAAAAATTCCATTCGTTCTTTCCACGTGGATGATAGCAGGAAAGGTAAAAGGCACCGCTTTGGCTCTGCCGCAGGAAGGAACGTGTAGTCACGGGGTTCGCAGTGATTGCCCAGGCCCTTGGCGCTCCCTGGGAGCCGCGTCCCGCCAGCCGTCCCCACACGTGGCCGTGCCGCAGCCCCCACTGAGGCCGCCTCCCGAAAGGCCTCGGGGCGTGCAGAGCGAAGCCCCGGAAGCGAGGGGGGCTCCGCGCACGCCTGCCCCTTGGGTGCGAGGTGGCCGCTCTGTGGGACCGGTCCCCACCTTGGACGAGGCGTCCCACCAGGTGACAGGAGATGCACATGGCAGGGCGTGTGGCGTTCGTGCTCCGTCTTGTCTAATTAATGCACCTTCACAGCGTCTGGTCCCTCGGGCTTCTGGATGCTTCCACCCACCCTCGTGTTGAGCCTTTCTCTGTTGGGCTCTGGCTAGGAGGACGGAGAGCTGAGTGCCGGGTCCAAGAGCTGGGGGATAAGTCAGAGTCCATAGGTGATGCCCGGGCAGTGTGGCCCCCCAGCAGGGAAGTGCATCCTGTGCATGTGTGTGTGTGTGTGTGTGTGTGTGTGTGTGTGTTTTGTGTGTGTGTGTTTGTGACAAGGGACAGAGAGAGAGGAGTCAGCCAGTGAGGAAAGGCTGGGAGTGGCCTTCAGCCCGAGGAGACCACTGAGAGTGGGCCATCTTCTACTGTCCTATTTGTCCCCCAGCAACACGCAAGCCAGGTGACCCCTTCTGCCCTGGAGTGGTCAGTCCAGTCTGTCGTCTGGGATAGATGGTGAGTTGCCTCCCTGGGGCAAGCTCCACACCTGGCCCACGTGTGTCTGCCCCTCCCCAGGCAAGTGATGTCACCTGGATGTCACCTTGGGCTCCCCAGCAGGGACCCCTGATGTCTGGGCTCCACCACGTGCAGCCCCAGGTTGAGGGCCCTGACCCCAGGCCCAAAGGCCCCCGGGCTGTGCTGCCAGACGCAGGGTGACAGCATTTCTGCAGGGACGTCACCTGGAACGTGCCCTGTGGGAAGCAGCTGTCTGTTTTGGATATGACAGAGGCTGCTTACGTCTCTCTTTTACTGTAAGTGTAATTCTGCGTGCTCGAAGTGCTCCGTGCCCTGCGTGCACGTGACACACAGAGAGGACGTCCCCGCCAGGGACCTCCCTGAGGTCACCACATCTGCCCGCCTCGTGCGTGGCCCGCTGGCCCCTGGTCAGCGGTAGGTCCGTGGAAGTTTCACTTTTATGTTAAAATACGTACGTTCATTTTTAAATGACAACGGGCTCGTCCCCTTTGATGGCCCCTCTCTCTCATCGGGGCATCATTTGGCACCATTGCCCACAGGCCTGCTGGCTGCGCCCTCCTTGTTGTGTTGGCCCCTTGGGGGGACGTCGGCATGCTTCGCAGTGGCTCTGCCCTTCGTGCAGCGAGGACACGCGCGGTCATTTATTCGACGTGTGTATCGTGCGTCTGCTCCAGGGAGGCCCTGTCCTGGGTTCTGGGCACACAGAATAAGCAGACTCGTCGCTGGTGACATGGACATTCTCAGGGGGAGGCAGGAGATACACGGACAGACAGACAGGTCACTGATAGCGTTCTGGATCAGTGCTACTGAGAGAAACGGAGCCGGCACACCGCACGCTCCGGGACCCGTGCGGGGGACAGAGGCCGGAGCGGAAGGCAGGCAGCACGCGTGTGGACGTGGGGCAAGACCATTCCCGGCCGAAGAGGAGGTGCGTCAGAGGCCCCGAGGTGGGGCTGCGCTCAGTCCTTTTACAGAACACGGGGGCGCGAACCCCCAGTTTTCACTGTCGTCGTTTCCGGCCCTGTGGGGTGGCCTTGTCCCACCATCGTGGGCTCAGATGGCCCCAGCGCCGGGCCTGGGGTTCCTGATTCTAGGGCTTTCTTCCTGGAAATGTTGGCTTCAGATGAACTCATGTCCTCCCCACAGCTGTGTGAAGTGGGGACAGGGTCTCCCCTTCTTCTCTCCCCACCCCAGACCCTGAAGATTTGCTTAAGGTCCCATTTTGGATGGCAGAGCCGGGATTCGAACCCAGGAACCTTCTCAGCAAACCCCACATTCTTAACCTGCACCCTAAATCCTGCCCTGAGCAGCTGTGCAGGGAGCTTCCGGCCCTGGGGCCAGGTCGGTGCCTGGTGCCCGGTGCCCAGCCACGTGCTGGGCCGGAACAAGCCAGTGGTGAGCAGGGTGGACTCTATTTTTAAAGATGCGAGAGCTGGCCTGGGTGTGCTGCCCCCCACCCCAGACCTCCAGGGCACGACACTTGCTTTTACCCACAGACAGTTCCCCCCCCCCCCCCCCCAAGAAATAAATGTGCACCAGGTGTGATCAGGAAGCTATTCCTTCGCTGTCTGGTTCAGTTTTGATTTGAAAATCGGGGTGGGGGTGGGGGTCGGGGTCTGGGAGCTCATTCAAATGCAATGGGGCTGAGTGGGGAGGAGGGGCAGCGAACCCCAGGCAGGCTGAGACTCCTTGGAATTACAATGAGGCCGCCCACGGGTCCCATCCAGGCAGGCCTAACGAGATTAGATTTTCATAAATTTCAGACAGTGCCAAGCCCTGATTCCCCAGTGTGCGGCCCGCAGGCCAGACAGGGCGGCCTGCTCGGGCTGCCCGCTAAGGGAGAAGCTCAGCACAGACACAGAGGCGGGGGTCGTCTGGTCCGGGAAGCCCCTGTGGGCGGGCGGGAGCTCAGCGGCCTCTCCGATGACTAATGGACGGCTGGTGGCCAGCGCACCCACGTCGCTACCTGGCCGGCACGTGTCGGCGCCGTCTGCTCCGGCCCTCTGCCCGTGGAGAGCTGGGCAGCGGTTTGGACTGGGGCTCCGCCACCAAGCACGGGGGCCGCAGACCTGGACGTGAATCACCTCTTTGCCCAGCGAACCCGGTCACGGAGCGGCCAGCAGCACCCGCCATGCGGTCACCAGTGGGAACCGCAGGGCTCGTGTGGCGTTGCAATGCGCCAGGCCGTGGCCAGGACGAGAATGTTCACAACGTCACGACGTGACCCTGTCACGAATCGGGTTCCGTGTTTCATAACCATGTTGAAACAATGGGCTTTCACTTGTTCATTTTATTTTACAAAACCAAGTTCTGAGGGAGCCACCAGAGGCTCCGTGGCGCGGGGGTGGTGAGGACCGTGAGCCAGGGCGTCGTGGGTTCGGGACCACCCCCCGACTCGGCTCCGGGCCTGTGATGGAGCCGCTGCTGCACCTCACTGAGGGAGGGAAGCCCTGTCCCTGTGAGGCGTGGTGGCTGCTGTCACTGTTGTTACTCCGTGCCTTGGGCCGAGCCCGCAACCCCCAAGCTGGGCTTCAGGGTCCCGTCCTCAGTGTCCTGTGAGTTTCCTCTGGGCCGGCAGGGAGGTGGGTGCCCCTGACTCTGTGGGCCATGTGGTGGGGATGCTCCTGGCCGTCCTGATCCAGATGGGTCCCCAGGCTGTTTCCGACGCCCCAGACCCCAGTGGCGTCACCAGCAGCGACTCGGGCCTGTGGGGCGGTCGGCCTGACTTGGCCCTGACAGCATGCTTGGGGGGTCCCCCTCCCTCTCAGCCTCAGTTTCCTCCTCTGTACAGTGTGTGGGGAGTGGGGGGTCATGGGAGTGTCTGCCTCACAGAGCGGCGGGGAGGATACCATGACGTCACGCCCGTAGCACCCGGGCTGGCGCTCGGGCTCGCTCACTCTGTCAGACGGGGTGGGTGGCCCGGAGATGTGTGTGCACATGTCTCGGTGACAGCGTCTGTCTCTGGCAGAGAAGACAGAAGGGGGAGGGTCAGGCCACGCCAGAGAGGCAGACGGACCTGTTAATTTGAAATTATTCACGAGGAAAGAGGACGCTAAATTAAATTAGAGTGACCTTACTTTGCATGTGGAAGATGGGCTTGGTCACCCCTGAGAGCCTGCCGAATCCATCACCCACCCCAAGGGGGCAATTACGAGGAAGAATGACAGAGCTGCCCCCCCAGCCTCCCCGCGGCCAGCAGACTCGACGCCGGAGCCCAATGAGGGAAATGGATGGGATGATCTTTCCCAAAGGCTCCTGTCCTCATAGCCGCATCCCCGGGGCAGGGAGCCGTGCCCACAAGTCTCTGGTGACCTTGGGTCTGGCCATCACCCTGGGTGACCTTTCCAAACTGACCTTGCCCCAACTTTCGACCCCTGGGCCAGAGGCCCGCAGGGCACACCCAGCCTTTCCAGGGCTTCCGCCTCCATGCGGGGTTCCAGTTGTCCCCAAAGGGGTATCCGGAGCTGTGACGTGGTGATGGCGGCCCTGTTCTGAGCGCTTTACAGGTGGGACCTGGGGCTCACAGAGGTGCCTGTGCCCAGGGTCACGCACCTGGTGCCTGGCACCTGCAGGAAGGTAGGACCGGGCATCCCCAGAGGAGCTTGGGGTGTGGGGAGGGGAGAGCAAGGCCCTCCCCACCTTAGCTTCCCCGGGGTGTCTGGGGGTTCAGGACCCGGCCCCGCTCTTCCTAGATGCATGGTTGATGGCAGTTTCTCTCCGAGCCTCCGTCTGCTCATCTGCAGATTGGGAGTGGTGATGGCACCCACCGCCCAGACGTGGGGGAGGCGGGTTCAGAGCCTGTGTTGCTGCTGTTCATATCATCACCATAGTTACAGCGAGGAGTTACCATGAGTACAGTGCGTTTGGGCTGTGGAGCAGCCCGCCCACCCCCTCTCACTCCGTCCCCCTTTGTCTATGACCAGGCTTTGTGCACATGCTGTGGTCCCAGGAGATCTGGGGACCGAGGTGGGCATGGGGCAGTGGTAGGACCCACCCCTGTGTGTGCCATGCAGGATGCTTGGCCTTGTGTCCGGGTATAGGGGAGCTCTGTCAGGTTGGAGAAACTGAGGCAGGGCTCCACACCTGCCATTACCTGGGGACCTGGGGCTCCGGCCTTGGTCCAAGGCCCTGAAGCCCCCCGCTCTGGGCTGCGGCCTGCCCGGTGCTTTTACAACTCTTGAGCGCATGGCTGGTGTGGAAGGCTGGGCAGCTCCACAGTTTCTAGGTTCTGGAGCAATCCGGGGGTGTGGCCCCACTGGGCGAGCCTGCCTGTGGCGCCCTCCTGCATGGCCCGCTGGGGTTTCACCATGTAGGGTCTGTCTAGAGAGAGGTGTGTGCGCCGGAGGGGGAGCTCTTGCCCAATTCCCGGGGGACCTATCGTGGGAGCCGGAGTCAGGCACGGGGCCAGGCAGATGGCAGACCTGGGTGGGGACTGCAGATGTGACGTCCTCGGGCCCCCAGTTCGCAGTCTCTCCCAGCAGATGCTTTCACGGCGCATTTCCTGAAGAAGTGGGTTCACTTCCTGGGGAAATAGGCTCATGTCCCCCGGGGCAGCGTCTTCTGAAAGCAGCACCCTGACTGTGAAGGTGCACGGACGGTGTTGTCGGCAGCACCAGAGCCCTCTCACCCCATGGCCGAGGCCAGGACTCAGCCCAGAGTGTTTTCTGCCACGTGGGTTGGGGTGAATCGCGTGCTGGCTATACCCCTCAGTGCCCCCCACCCCCATGACTTCCGGGCGTCCCCAGCATGGTCCTGCTTAATACGCCTGCCTCTTGAGGCTTATGGCATTGGGCTGCCCTTGCCTTGCTGCGGCCCGGGCCAGCCTCCCAGGGAGTGTGGTCACCTTGAGCAAGTGCTCTCTGTGCTGAGCACATGGTCGCACACAGCTGTGCCGGGGACGTGCCCTCCACCTCCTGCCTTTGCGTGGGGCAGCTGGACGGACTCGAGTGAAGTGCAGGGTCACACCACAGCTGTACTGGCCCCGAGCCACACACGGCTCAGGCTCGGGGGCCCTCATGAGCCTCCCTCCTGCTCGGGGCCTGCACCCCAGGCCTGGGGCTTTCAGAATGTGGCCCAGAACTCAGTCGTACTTTCTCTCTTTCCGAGAGTTCCCCTTCCCCCCACCTGGGTTTTCTGGGTCCCTTCCTTCATGAAGTTGTGGCCCAGGGACCTAGGTGGGCATAGAAGTGCTGTCAGGGAGTCCTGTGCTCATTTATGGGGGTGATTCTCTCACTCTGGACCCCAGATACCAGATCCTCCTGCCTCTGGGCCCTGCCTGGCGTGGTCAGGAGCTGTGGGGGGTGGGGTAAGTTCTTCACACGCACTGGGCCACTGAGGCCTCATCCATGGCCCCGCCAGCCCCCATCCTGCTGCTGTCATCTGGTCTCCGGACAGTACCAGGGGGAGGGCAGCGGCCTGGCCTGGGCTCTGCAAGCCGCCACGGGGACAGGGACAAAGGCAGCCCCACACCCTCCTCCCTCCAGGCCCAGCGTGGGCAGGACCCCTGGAGGCAGCGGGGGTAGGGGCTGGAGGGGTACCCACCACCACGGTCTGGGGTGAAGAGTGCACTGGGTTGGGGGAGGGGAATTGCAGACCCCTCCGCAGAGGGAGGGCGTAGGTGTTGCACAAAGCAGGCCTGTGTGTCCCCTGAATGGGTGGCTTTATCCCAGGTCCTAACACACAGGACCTGGGGGCCCTGTGGAATCAGGCCAGGTTGCTCAGGCCCTGGACCAGCCTGTCTGGGGAGGAAGGAGGTGTGGCCACCATTCCTGGGGCCGAGGCCAGAGGCCCAGCCTTTGCCCAACCCGTGCCCTGCGCTCTGTCTGCAAAGGGAGGGCGTCCACAGGGCGGCTGGAGCCTTGCCCGATGTCCCACCCCGTGGGGCCCTGGCCTTCTTGGGGCTCAGAGTCACCCATCAGTGTCCCTGGCCAGTTCATCCTCCCTCCTGGCCTCTCCAGAGCTCAATGGGGACACGGTCCCACTTAGGGGCCAGAGACAAGGCCCAGCTCCAGGTTAAATTCCCGGGTCCAGAGGCAGGTGGGAGGAGCCACCAGCTTTGGGCCCTCGGGCTCTATGAGTCTGTCACTTGACCTCTGAGATGGGATGGTAAAAGTGCCCGCACACACTGAGGCCTGCACGGGGACGCTCAGCCATGCCCCTGGTGACTGGATCGTTCTAGGTCGTGGGGCGTCCTGTGCATGCAGCACACTGAGCGGCTCCGCCGGCCCTCCCTCTAGGTGCCAGGATCACCCCCAGCCGTGGCAGCGACACTCATGTCCTCAGACATTGCCACATGGGCCCTGGGGAGCAGACTGCCCCAGCTTCTGGAAGGCATCAGGTCGGGTTGGCACGGTTAGGCAAACGTATCTTGCAGCGTGAGAACGTGGACTGAGAGGTGGGGTCCAGGGCTGCGGAGAGGATGTGGGCCGGTGTGGAGATGCTTCCACGGCTGCACCAGAAGCACCGCTCACCTCTGACACAGAGCTTTGCCGCTGGAAGCCTGGGGGAGACCGAGGCAGGGGTGTGAGGGGCGGGCCCTGCTGCAGGGTTGGGGGCAGAGCCCTCACACTGCCTGCTGCCCGTCCCTGCTCCCTGCAGTTCCGGGTGTCTGTGTGGGAGGAGCAAGGGCTGAGTCAGTGGCCCTGAGCTTGACCCTGTGCCCTGGGGGCCCTCAGCTAATTGCTCATTAGCGCCCCGCTGCACTGGTGGGGGGAGGGGGTGCTTCCTGCTCCTGTCTGGGTCAGGAGGGCACATTCCTCTGCTTGAGCAGGCAGCTGTGGGCTGGAGGAGGCTGGCACCTGCCAGCCGGTGCCCCCGCTGCCATCTCACAAGCCAGGTCCCCAGTGTGGGGGGCTCTCTGCTGGCACTGCACACAGCCAGCTGTCGATCCCTTTGGCACAGACCCGCCGGAGTCAGCAAGAACCTCCCCGCTCAGGAAGGATCAGAATGACTTTCCTCTGCTAGCTCTCGGGGGCTTTTCCGCCTTCGAGGGGCAAAGCGAAACGAAACTAGAAAAAAGAAGTGAGAATTGCAGCCTCAGCCGCCACCGCACCGGTGTTTTCGAGGCCTCTTCTCCTGGAGGCGTCCCCAGGCACGCATGCGCCTGTCCTGTGGAGGGCGGTGTGTGCATGCGTGTGCGTGCGTGCGCGTGCGTGTGTGCGTGCATGTGTGTGCGCGCGCGCGCGTGTGTGTGTGTGTGTGTGTGTGTGGTGTGGTTCTGTGTGTGTTGGGGTACGTGTCTCTTTGGGGTGAGTAGCAGTGTTGGGGTGTGTGTGTGCTGGGGGTGTGCGGGCGTTGGGGCCCTCGAGGGCTCACGCGTCCCCTCGGTCTTGCAGCGGAGCTGGAGTTCGTGGAGATCACCATCATCGTGCTGGTGGTGATGGTGATGGTGGTGGTGATCACGTGCCTGCTGAGCCACTACAAGCTGTCCGCACGCTCCTTCATCGGCCGCCACAGCCAGGCCCGGCGGAGGGAAGACGCCCTCTCCTCTGTAAGTGCCCCACCCCTCCCGTTGGCACCCTGAGCTCCAGGGGCAGTGGGACACCCCTCCTGGATGTGCCTTCTGCATCCCACACCGAGGTGCCCTCCGGAGCTGGCGGGCTGAGGCTCAGCGGGGAGGCAGCTGGGCGGGCTGCAAGGAGGGTGTTCCAGGTGCAGGCAGAGGCCCAGTGGGACAGAGTGGTGGAGAGGTGCCCAGTCCTGCCGCCGTGACCCAGACAGAGGGAGGGGCCCTCCCCTTGTGCCAGCGCCCTGCGGGCGTCTGGGCCGGGGACACACAGCGTCTTGGAGGCAGCAGGTCACCCGGGGAAAGGCCTTTCCTGGGGCCTGAGTTTAGTGCCAGCTCCGCCGGGCCTGGCCGCATTTACTGGGTGGAAGGCCACCTCCCGAACGACTCAGGGCTTAGCACTCTGGTCCCCCTTGTTGCCGGCACCTTTGTGGCTGAACCCCGCCCTGCACTGGGTCTTCTCCTTGAGCAGATGGGCCACAGGGAGGATGGAGTCCCCTTGCAGATGGTCCCCTTCTCCACGCCAGCGGTGCCCGGTGGGACAGCCTGCGATGGGAGCTGCGGGACAGGCTGGGAATGAGGAGGAAGGTGGCACGTGGGTGGCCCCGGGGCTGGGGGTGGGAGCACAGCTCTGAGCCCAGGGTCCCTGGGCCCTGGGAAGACGGTGACAGAACACAGAGGTGGTGCTGGGCAGGGCCTCCAGTTCCAGGGGACACGTGGGGTCGGTAGCTGTGCACAGTCTGCGGGGTCGAGCCAAGTCCCCGGCAGGTTCAGGCCTTTCCATGAGCATTGGGCCATAGCCTCGGAACCCCACCGGGTTGTCAGGACAGGGAGTGTTCATTCAGGTCCCTCCACGCTGAGCTGCCCCAGCCGGGGGCCCATGGAGCACCCAGAGGGCTCACCAGTGTCTGAGGGGGCTCTTACACGACTTAGTGCGGCGCCTGGCACCAAGGCTGCGACTGATGAGCATCACTGATAGGAGTAACACAGTGGCCATTGACCGCCCATATCTGCTCTCTGTGCACCACCCCCCACACACACCTCCTGCCCCCGGAAAATGCTAGACCCCAGTGGGTCTTCATTCTAATGGGACAGTTTTAAGAGACACAGCGCCCCCTAGTGCCAGGTCAGAAGTGACAGCCCGCCAAGCTGTTCCTCCCCAGAGGGCCGGCTGAACTCTCGCAAGGACACGTGCCCCCAGGGAAATTCCCGGGGTACGGGTGTATTCCTGGTCTTGATTGTGGTGGCGTGCTCCTGGTATATACACACGTGCCCCAGCTCCACCGGGTTGGGCACTTGCAACATGTGCCGTTGGTTGTCCATCAGCGACAGCTCACGAAGCTGATTTGAATGTTTCAAAGACGTCCCTCTGCCCAGGCCGAGCGTCTGGGTTTGCCGCTCCGGTGAACTGATCCTGGTGTGGGGTCCCACTTTGCTGACCCCGAGGTCTCTCCCCGTGAAAGGGGAATCTCAGTGGAGGAGAGAGGGTCTGGTGGCAGTTGGGAGAGCTCTTCTTCTCCGGTGCGGCCCAGGGGAGCCTGAAGGTCGGACATCTCTGACCTGCAAGGAGGTAGCCCATCCCGGGTGGCACAGCAGACACGCGGTGCTTGAGGCCCGGAGGGCTGGGTCAGGCCAGCCTTCCCATCAGCCAGTTCGCGCGTTAATCTGGATTTATTCTAAGGTCCGCGAGAAGCTGCCAGAGGGTTCTGAGCAGGAGGGACTCACGACTCAGCTATGTGTGTCGGAAAGTGACAGACAACAGTAGGAGGCGAGAGATAGTGACAAGGCAATTGTGGTCATTGTCCGAGAGGCGTCCAGTGCCCAGTCTGGGGCAGTGGGTAGGGACAGAGAGATAGTACAAGATCTTCTTCTGATCCGAAGATCTCAGGGTCAAAGCCGGGCTGGCCCTGTGCCCTCCCACCTCTGCCCATCCCAGTGACCTGTCCCTCTCCTCTCCGCACAGGAAGGATGCCTCTGGCCCTCGGACAGCACCGTGTCAGGCAGTGGTATCCCAGAGGTGAGCCCCAGCGCTTCCTCCCGTCCCCCACTCCCTGCCTCCCTCCAGCCCCTCAAGCCTTCTGTAGTAGACCCAAAGCCCCTGTGCCCAGCAGGTCCCCTTCAGCAGGCAGTGGTGCCTCCCCACTGCTGGGATAGCGTGGCTGCTCTGCTAACGCATCACACCTCTGCCCTCCTCTGAAGAAATGTCCTTGGCTTCTGGGATCCTCCGTGCCTGACGCGCAGGAAGCAGCACTCAGTGCCTGCGACAGGCAGCCCCAGGACCGCCCCTGTTTCAGCTCTGTGACTGACAGTCAGGGCTCCCCCGGCCCAGGCTAGGCTCCAGGCTTGCTCCTCCTCGGCCGGCCTCCCCTGCCCTCTCCCCGTTTCCCCAGAGAGCAGAGCAGACACAGGCATCCCTCCCCAGGGCCCTACTTCTAGGGGGCGCTCACGCCGCTCTGCCCACTCCAGCCGCAGGTCTACGCCCCACCGAGACCCACCGACCGCCTGTCCGTGCCCCCCTTCACCCAGCGGGACCGCTTCCACCGCTTCCAGCCCACCTACCCCTACCTGCAGCACGAGATTGACCTGCCACCCACCATCTCGCTGTCGGACGGAGAGGAGCCGCCACCCTACCAGGGCCCCTGCACGCTGCAGCTGCGGGACCCCGAGCAGCAGCTGGAGCTCAACCGCGAGTCGGTGCGCGCGCCGCCCAACAGAACCATCTTCGACAGTGACCTGATGGACAGCGCCATGCTGGGCGGCCCTTGTCCCCCCAGCAGTCACTCGGGCATCAGTGCCGCGTGCTACGGGGGCGGCGGGCGCATGGAGGGGCCTCCCCCCACGTACAGCGAGGTCATCGGTCACTACCCCAGGTCTTCCTCCTTCCAACACCAGCAGAGCAGCGGGCCGTCCTCCTTGCTGGAGGGGACCCGGCTCCCCAACGCACACATCGCACCCCTGGAGAGCACGGCTGCCTGGACCCAAGAGAAGGAGAAACACAAAGGCCACCCTCTCTAGGGATCCTGGGGGGCGGGCCCGGGCCGCAGCGTGTACATTGGCGAAACACTCCGCACTTCTTAGGAGAGAGAGAGGACAGACCGGGTGACACACAGGAAATGCGTGCATCGCCAACCCCTGCCACCTCTCTGTGTATAAATATTTACGTGTTCTGTCTGGTCTGAGTGCACAAGCAAAGGAAGCTTGCAAAACAACAAAACAAAAACAAAACAAAAACATGTTTCTTTGTTGAGCCGTCTCGAAGGCAAAAGAGAAAAAAAATTCTACCCTAGTCTTTTCTGTTTCTAGTTGAGCTGCGTGCGTGAATGCTTATTTTCTTTTGTTTGTTTATGATGATTTCACTTAACTTTAAAGACATATTTGCACAAAACCTTTGTTTAAAGATCTGCAATATTATATATAAAAATATATATGAAATAAGAGAAACTGTATGTGCGAGGGCAGGAGTATTTTTGTATTAGAAAAGTCCTATTAAAAAAAATGGTGTTTTCTGAATTAGAAGAGAAAATGGCCAGTTTTGAGTGCCAACTCAGAAAGTCTGTATTACCTTGTAAAGAAAGAATTACAAAGCAGGGGTCTAGAGTTATTTATATAAATGTCGAGCTTTTGCACTATTTTTTATTATCACTATGTCAGTGCTTGTTTGATGGAAACTTCTGTCACGTCTGTTGAGACTTCGAAGGGAGACACGTCGAGTCCCGCGTCAGGCCGAGAGGGTGGGCCGCACATGGAGTCTGGGCAGAGGCTTCTGCAGCGGCGGCTTTAGGTTGTTACCTCGTGCCACATTCCCCCCGCCCCCCGAAGGGCACACAGCGCGTCCCCCCACCGGGGCCGGAACAACCTTCGGATCGCACAGGGAAATTGCTGGAGGCGCCAGGTTCCAGGCCGTGGCTTTGCCTGTCCCCAAATGCAAATAAACTGTCACTGAAGGAATTTTAGTTTTTCCTATTTTTTTTTTTTTTAATTAACCATAGAAGGTCCCCGTAGGACGGGACTGCGGTGCTCCATGCAGGCTGGCACGCTGTGGCCAGAGGCGCCCGAGGCGTGTGGGCTGGGGACAAGGCCTTGGTGACAAGCTGCCTGGCTCCTGGCTGGGCCGGCGAGGGTCAGTGCGGCCCACTGGCGTGCGGAAATGCCCCAGGCCAGCAGGAGGACGACCTCACCCCTGTCTGTCTCTTCACGTGTCGAGTCCCACTTACCAGGCCAATGAGCAGACGACTGGGGACGGAGTGGCACGCGGGTTCCCCGCAGGGCAAGGCGGTCGACCTGCGCTTGACGTTTTAGGAGCAGAACCGCTGCCCCCACCCCGACCCCGAACCGTCCCCCGTGACGTGGTTGTTTATGTCCCCACAGCTCACCCCTCAGACGCAGCTCGTTTCCCGGGGTTTCCCCGAGCAGATCTGGGGGTGAGCCCCCGCTGGTGGTGGCGTGCAGGGGGGCACGTGTGTGCACGTCCACACGACGCAAGGGGACCGGGGTCCCTCGGCACCCACCGGGGACGGTGGCTGGAGCAGGAGGTCCTTCATGCCCCTGAGTGAAGACTTGCTCACACTCCATGGGGCGGGTGACCCCGGGCCCCACGGAGGTGCCCTCACTTTGGGCGGACTCCCGTAAGAAGAGGGTCTAAGAGGCAATAACTATTGTTTTTAAGCAACTTTTTTATTACTTGAAAAACAAAAGCCTAAGAACAGTTTTGACGTTCTGACCATTTGGACTCTATTTATACACACGTTTTTAAGGACATGGTGACCAGCCGATGAACGTGTCACCTGCGCGCCCGCTGACCAGTCTGGCGGGCACGTGTTTGTACCCGAACGAGCAAACCTGCCTCTCCGTGGGGTCTGCAGCCTAAAGTTCGCCCCCTCTCTCAGAGGCGTCTCCAGAGGCCGTGCCGAGAAATCAGTAGAGTGACTTCGTCCTGAAAGGTACAGGGACACGTGTCGCTGGCGTTTTCCAAAACGTGTCTTTACATGGAGCGTCGCCCTAGTGCCTTACTGAGGAGGCAGTTGGCTCACGTGTCACCGGGCCAGGCGGTCCCGGACACCGGGACTGGCCTTCCCGCTCCTGGTCGGCCAAGGGCTGCTGCTGCTGCTCTCCAGACGTCCCCGTCACCCTCACGTGTCGCGTCCTGACCCCCCCCACCCCCGCCACCGTGGCTGTGCCTCGCTTTTAAGGCAGCCCCTCCTGACCCTCCAGCGTCCCTTGTCACGTACGGTGTGTGACACCCGTCTGGGTGGGAAACCGAGCGGTGGGCCTCGGGGGTGGGAGTCGCGTTGGTCCCCCGCCTGCCCGCAGCGGTCCTGAGGTCCTCGGGACAAACTCCGAACCTGGGTGCTGGGCGGCATGTCCAACGCCTGCTCTGTTGGCAGTGGGCATGGGTGACTGGTGGGTGACTGACCTCAGCTGGCTTGAGGACAGAGCACGCCCCTCTCATCACACCCCAATGTTGCGGTCCCTGGGCTTTGTGCCCCGCATGTGACGGTTGCAGAAGGTGGTGGCGGATCGGCTTGTCAAAGCCAAGGCGCAGCCCCAGGAGCCTGGTGCGTGCGTCTCTGCGAACTTGGGCTGTAGCTGTTGTTGCTGTGTCTCTATGGACCCCGGGGTCTGAGGGCGCACTCTTTTCTCTAGGTAGCTGGCTGTCGTGCCGTTATCTCTGAGCACCCCTCGAAGGCCCCCTTTTTCCAGGAGAAAGTTGGGGGCATCTTCAGAGGTGGCTGGTTGGAGGGGGGACCAGATCGGGCTCAGCAAAGCTGTCCGAGCGCAGCTTTCTCACGTCCTTTCATTGTTTCCTGTTTCTGTGCTTATCAGTCCTCGCACCCCCTCCCGGCCAGGCGGAGTCCTCTGCGAGCTTGCATCCACGCTCCCCAAAAGCTCCCCCAAAGCGCAGTGTTTTCTCAAAGAGCTGAAAGTGGCGCCGCCCCACGTCCCGGAGCCCCAGGGCACCCATCTCGTTCCCCGTCTTTGTCTCCACTGAGTTGTGTGTCTCCGAGGTCTCTCTCTATCTCCGTACAACGAACCAAGCCGCCTGGGCCACAGAACGCCCCGATGGTGAGGAAAGGTTCTGTTTCACCCCCGGAATCCCCGGCCCAGACTGCGCCGAGTCGTACAGCTGACCAGGCCATTACCTTCGGTTTGCCTGCCTGACCCGCGGGCGGCCCCGAGGACGGGGACCCCGGCCGTCCCCTTGCGCTCTTGGCCTGGGGGCCCTCTCTGCCGCCCTGTGTCCCCAGCTCCGTTAAACGTCTGTGGCACGTCGCGGCTGCGTAAGACTCTGTATTTGGATGCCAATCCACAGGCCTGATGAAATCGCTTGTCGTGTATCAATAATCATTAGTGGCAATGATGATATTCTGAAAAGCTGCAATACCTACACAATAAATTTTACAATTCTTTGGAATGAGGCTTTGTTTTCCATTTTTTCCCTTGGCCGTTCCCCTGCCCCCACCTCCCTCAGCGACAACCCCGAGACTCGTTTAGTGGGGGGGGAGCGACCCATCCCCAGCTGCTGTGTGACCATGAGCAATTCCTTCCATCTCTCCGCTTTCGAGCAGGGGGCCCAGGGACCACATGGGCTCGGGCGGGTGGTTTGAAAAACAGGGCGGTGTGAGGGTTAAAAGAATTTCCAAAACACGGCCTGCTCCCCCCGCCCTCGGGAAACCTCGATCGCCAGAGCATGACGAAGCCTCTGACCAGGGCTGCGAGGAGGAACCGATCTGAGGTAGGTTTTTCCAGAAGGAAACGCTGAGACGGGCCCCGGCCCGGACGGACGTACTGCAGCTGTCTCCCAGGGAAGGCTGCTCAGGGAGTCAGGAAGGGGACCGAGCAGGGGGAGCAGAGCCCAGCAGCCCAAAGGGGTCCCAGCCGTCTGCGTGGGGCACGCAGGGGGCCCCCACGGAAACACGCGTGGATTTCTCTTTCACTTTTAATGTCGGGTGACGACTTTTTCGATCTCAGCCCAGACTCAGCTTCCCACAGGCATGACCAGTGCTCGGCCTCAGCCCCGGGGTTCCCCAAGCTTGAGGACCATAGACACTTAGGAATCACTCACGCTGGATCTGGGCAGAGCTCAGCACACATCGGCCTTACCTGGCCCCTCTCGGGTGTAGAAGAACCTCAGAGGTTACAGAGAACTGGGGAGAAACCTAGAAAGCTCATCAATGTTCAGTGGTGAGAGCAGCACCCGCACCCAGCTCCGGAGACCGAGCGCCTCTTACGAGCCATCACCCCTCAGCTGACCCTCGGGCACCTCGTCCGTAGAGTGCATTGATGGTGGCTGTGAGCTGGTTGCAGCTGGTGCCTGATAATTCTGTAAGTCCTCAAAAGGGTGCCTGGCACACAGGTGTTAACAGCCTTTATTAATAATCGGCTCCCCCCAGAGGGTTTCATACAATCAAATGGCCCTGGAAGCTTCTGGATCAGTTTGCAGGTGCCGGGCTGAGCCCATCTATCCTGGGTAGTCACAACAGGAGAATTTTGGGTTCTAATAGAAAGGAGACCCCCCCCTCCACCTTTGCATACAGCTCTATCAGTCCAGAATAATGACAATCAGAAATCAGAATGGCTATTATTTATTGAGCACCTACTAGGTGCAAACACAATGCCACGTTCTTGACTGAAGGCAGCTGTCTGGGCACTGAGACGACTAGACCCAAGCCCCAACCTCCAAGACCTCCCCTGACCCAACTGCACACTACAGTGAGAGCAAGAGTGGGCTGGTAGGGGTGAGGAGGTTTACGGAAGGACGGATTTTGAGCTTTGAAGTGTTAGGAAGCAAAGAAGGAAAGGGAGTGAGTCAGGCACCTCCATGAGCAAAGGAGAAATGATGCCCTGGAGGGGAGGTTGAGGCACGCAATCCCTGCACAACAGCCAGGAAGGGTGGTGGGCGTGGCCTGATAAGGCGGGGCCCGGAGAAGCCCAGTGGTTAGAGATGTCACACAGGAGACCAGGACGAGACCAGGAGAAGGGCCGAGGGTTCCATCCAGAGCCGATGCCACGAGCAGGGACTGAGTACCTGCTATGTGCCTGCCCCAGGGACACAGCTTGGCTGCGCCTGTCCGGATCCAATGGTCTCCACAGATTTCAGGGTGGAGGTTTAGCCTGCGGACTCAGTTCTCTCGTGGATTTCTAGTTTGTTCACTTCTTTCTTCTTGTAAGAGTGGTGACGTCCAGGCCGTTTGCATGACACAACAGAAACAGAAGTTCCGTGTATCTCTTTTTTCCCCGTGTTTAGAAGTTGAAATAAAATTCACATACCATGAAACTCACCTTTGAAATGTACGATTCAGTGGTGTTTAGTGTAGTCACAACGCCGTGCAGCTGTCCCTAATTCCAGAACGTTCTCATCATCCCCAATGAAACCCCACTCCCTTCAGCAGCCATTTCCTCCTGTCCCCTGCCCCCGGCAGCCACTAATCTACTTCCTGTCCCCACAGAATTGCCCGCTGTGCACATTTCATGTGAGTGAAGTCATACGGCCTGTGATCTTTTTCTTACGTTACGTGTCTGGTCTCTGGGACTTCGCACAGTGTTTCTGAGGGTTCATTCACGTTGCAGCGTGTATCGATTACACGCTTTGTGGCTGAGTAATGTCCCATTGCATAGATGTGGCACGTTTGTCTATCCGGTCATCCGGGGATGGGCATTTGGGTAGTTTCCACATTTGTCTATTATGAATAACGCTGCCATGAATATTCGTGTACAAGTTTTTGTGTGGACATATGTTTTCCTTCCTCTTGGATACAGACCTCAGAGGGGAATTGATTGGCTGGGTCATATGGTAATTTTAGGTTTAACTTTTGGAAGAACTGCTGAACTCCTTTCCTCCTCAGCTGCACCATTTGACGTTCTACCAGCGTTGTGCGAGGGTCCCGATGTCCTCACGCCTGCACCAACTTCGTTATTTCCCTTTTTAAAAAATGTTATGATTAAGGCCATCTTAGTGGGCGTGAAGTGGTACTGCATTTTGGTTTGGGCTGCATTTCCCGAGTGACTACTGAGGGGGACACGTTGGCACCTGCTCAGTGAATGTCGGTGTCTCGTCTTTGGAGCAGTGTCTAGTGCTCGAGCCCTTCGCCAGGTTTTTATGGGGGTGATTTGTCTGTTCACTGTTGAGGTGTAATACTTACTCATTCCGGATACCAGCTCCCTACTAGACGTGCAGCTCGCAGAAATTTTCCCCCATTCTTTGTGTTGTCTCTTCACTTTCGTGATAGTGTTTTTTGAAGCACAAACATTTTTCATTTTCACAAATTTCAGTCTATTTTTTCCTTTGGTTGTGTTTTCTTTTTCTTTTAATGTCAGATTTAAGAAACCATTCGCTCAATACGAAGTTATGCAGATGTACACCTGTTTCTTCTAAGAGTTTTATCGGTTTAACTCTTCTATTTAGGTCTTCAAACTATTTTGAGTTGATTGTGTATTTGGCATAAGGGAAGATCCAAATCCATTCTTTTGCATGTGGACACCAGTTTTCCTTGCACGATTTGTTGAAAACACTCTTGTTTCCCCCATTAAATTGTCTTGACATCCCTGTCAAAAAATCAATTTACCGTGGAAGTATTGGTTTATTCTGGACTCTCAGTTCTAGCTCACTGGTCTGTGTGTCAATCCTCTTGTCTGTACTACACAGTCCTTATTACTATAACTTCAGAGTAGGTTTCAAGAAGTAGCTATCTTCCAATTTTGTTCTTGTATTTCAGGATTGTTTTGCCCATTCTGGAACTCCAGTGAATTCGATGATCACAGCCTTTCAATTTCTGCAAAACAGCCATCTGGGATTTCAATAAGTATTACACTGGGTCTGTGGATTGATTTGGGGACTATGACTCTCTTATCAATATTGTCTTCCAATCCATGATCACAGGAGGCCTTTCCACGGACACATTTAGACCTTAATGAATTTCCTTTCAGTGACGTTCTGTTGTTTTCAGTACACAATACTTACACTCTTCTTTGTTCAATTTATTCCTAAGCAGCAGTTTATTCCATTCAATGTCTTTGTACATGAAATTGTTTTCTAAATTTTAATTCTGAACCTTTCGTTGCTGTTCTATAAGGATGCAGCTGATTTTTAGATGATAATATTGTACGCTGCACCCTGCTGTTTCGTAGGTCTAAGTTGTTGGCGCTTGTAACTGAAAAGCAACAGGCCAGAGCTGAGCCAGGTCCCACGCCACCAGGTCCAGATGTGCACACGTGCTGTTAGGAAGGTGTCCGTGTCCACCATCAACCTGCTCATCTGGCTACAGCTTCTCTCTCCCCCTGCCATCTTCTCTCCAGTTCTTTTCCTGACAGCTCTAAATCAACAAGGAAGCCATTAGTTCCCAAGGCTTCCAGCCAAAGTCCCGAACTGAATCCCATTGGCCTGGCTTAGGTCATGTGCCCATCCCTGAGCCAATCACGGCAGCCACAAGGAAAGAGTCTGATTGGCCCGTTTGGGTCACATGCCCTGCCCTGGACCTAGAGGTGGGGTCAGCTACACACCCTTACCACGTGGATTGAGATTGAGAAAGGAGAGAGGTGAAGCTGCCCAGGAAAATGGGGGTGATTTTACCGGGAGAAAGAGGTTACGTGGTAGGCAGCTAAAGGCAGCAGGTGCCATCACACTGGACAAAATAAATGCGTTAATACTGAAAAAAGAAAGCTTTTTCGACTATCGCACCGCCGCCCCGGCCGTGTGCAGACCACCGGCCTCCCGCGCACCGAGTGGGGCAGGCAGAAGTGCCCGCGCTCGGGCCGCCTCCGAGTTGGTGGCGGGTTGGGATTTGTTGAAGTTCCTGCGGCGTGTGTGTCTGGCTTCCTGTCGCAGGCATGGCGAGGAAGGACGTGTGAGCCAGCGAGGGAGACAGAACACACAGGACGTCCGTGCCAAGTCAGCGCCGCATTTTCTTTAACACTTCGTACAGTTGTTCCAAAGTACGAGAACTGTTCCTAAAAATAAAACAAAATATTATAAAAGCTTCACAATCCAACGATTGGGAATGAGTGATGGGTTTAAATGTGCAAATAAATTTTTAAAACAAATACCCATCTGTCTGCATGTGCGCGCACGTGTGTGTGTGTGTGTGTGTGTGTGTGTGTGTCCTGGGACTCTTTCCCTCGGCCCCTCCCCCAACCCCCTTCCCCACTCCCCTCCCCACCGTCCCCTGCCCTCCCTTTGTGCCCTCTCCTCGCCAAGACTGATAACCCTGAAAGCAGAGGGCTAATATGATGTTTGGCTTATTAAAAGGCTATTATTGATCTCAAAATAAATTTGTCTTTAAAAGCATCTAATGTGATTAAGTTTAAAAGCGAACTTGTTTAAATTCATGGAGTTATGACTCCTGCCCACTCTTTTTAGGGGTGGCAGATGTAGGGGAAGCCAGGAAGTAGGGGGTCTGGGGCTGGCTTTGTGGTCATCTGACCTACATTTACCGCCCCCCCCCCCATCTCTTCCCGGCTAGTTAACCCTCAAGCCTCAGTTTCCAAGAGGAGTAACGTGTGCAGAGCTGTCCCCCCTGCCACAGGCACCTCACCCACATCCACTCAGCTCTTTCCATCTCTGTCCACGTGGGTCCAACCTCCATCTGTGTCCCACTACTGGAAGCTGTCTCTGGCTTCTGGAAGCTTCTCTGCCCCCCATGCAGCAGGCCAGAAGTGTTGGGACTTGAAGCCCTTGGGAGCATCCTGCAGCAGGGATGAACATCCCACCCAGCCCCCTTATCCTCAGTGGGGGACCCTGAGATGACATGCTCCCAGGGCCCCAGTGCTCCCCGAGGCACTGAGCCCCAGTTGCCCACTGAAGTCACTTGATGATGGCACACCCTCCATCAGTCTCCATCCTTCTCTTGGCCTGTGTCCCCACTGCCCCCCAAAGTGCCTCCTGCCATCACCTCCCAAATAAACGACGTGAACGCAAATCACTGCCTCGGGGCGTGCTTCTGGGGCGCGCAGCCTTGGGCCGCAACAGACTGGACAGCGGGGGTCAGGAAGTAGGCTGTCACAAGAGACACCTTGACCTTAGGCGTCCAGTCTCCAGAACTGTGGGAATAAATGCTGTTTAAGCCACTGGTCTGTCGGGCTTGTGACCGCAGGCGAGCTGACTAAGACAGGCATACCCAGTCTAAGAGAACTTGAAAAACAATTCATCATTAACCTTTCTTCCTGATAGGCCTGACCACTCAAGCTAGGTGGCACAGAGCTGCCCGGCATGGCAAGCACGGCTTCTCATCCTGTAGCTGCATGGTAACATACTGCTCATGACTGCAGAAAGAGAAGGCAAAGGGAGGAAGTGGGGCGACACACCTCCTAAGAGACCCTTGGGGTTGTGGCTGGGGGTGGGGGTGAACAGGTGTTTCAGAGCCCGTGGTCGGGGTGGGGCCAAGAGCAAAACACTTCTACATGTGAACTTGTTAGTTCTGTTCATTTGAAAGGGGCACCCTATTCTAACATTCCACGCAAAGATGGTTCCTGAAAAACTTAGCGACTGAACAGCAATTGATATGTATGTAAAGCTTACTATGACCCCGTTTCCTGAGGTTTTCTTTGTGTCCTGGAATCATTCGGACAACCCGACAAGGTAGGAAAGGCTTATTAACCTGCAAGTACCAGACCAGAGCTGGGGTTCCGGAGCCCGGGTGTGAACCCCGCCTCTCTCACTCACTGGCTCTGCGGTTTGGGCCAGTTCACGCAGGACTCAGCTCTGCACGCGGTTTCTGGCCTCAGACTTCCGGACGCCTTTGAGAATGTGTGAGCTCCAAAATGCTGGGAACGAAAACAAAAACCATGACAAAATCAGAAATCAATCCACGTTTAATTAAAAGTCGGGCAGACCTAATAAGACGTCAAGGTCATTAACTGTTCCATTTAAGCATCATAAAAATTTCATTACACTTAATTGTATTTGAAGCAAATTTGTCGGGTGATATCGTCTCACTCTGCAAGAAATCCCAAGAATCCTGGCCACTCAGTGGAGTATTTGGGGCCAATGGTAATTGAGTGAATTTCTTGTAGGTAAATAATTTTGGAAGCAAAATTATAAAAAATATCATTTGACCATAAAAATAAAAGTTAAATGTGTATTCGTTTGGATGTATTTGTTTGGATGTGGGAAGAGTTTTCCAAAAAGAGCTGGTGGGGGAGAGGAGTGTGAGGACCCTCTGGTGCCGGTCACACCCTCCCCCCGGCCCGCCTCCTGCCACCTGTCCCCCTGCACGCAAGGTCCCTGCCCCTCTCCGGCCACCTCTGGTCCTTTAACCTTTGCCCCTGACCAAAGACACGTTAGTACCCGCATTTGGTGCCTCCTGCCCTCTCCACTCCCACCCCTGAGGTGGGTTCACAGAGGAAATGGGACAATACCATCCCGCCGGCCCGGTAGAAAGGACACTGGGTTTTGCCGACACAACGCGCAGCAAAACTATCTCTCTCTGAAAAGAGAGGACAAATTTAAAGACTCCAGATCGGTGACATGTAATTACCACCTGCTCTGGCGAAGAGTGCCGACGGCTTCCAGAACAGTAGGAGCCATGTAAAAGGGGCGTGCCTTCCGCACGGAGGGGGCTTCGGGCTCCCGCAGACCAGGCGCCGTCCCGGAAGCTCCGTGGCCTTTGAGGCCCTTCTTCTTTGGGGGAACAACAGAGCCTCATAATGGCAGGGACAGCTAAGTATCCCCCAATATGTCGTCCCCTGTTTTGTAAGTAGTGGAACCCTCGATGTCAGCTGGGTGCCCTGTGGCCCAGAATAAAGACCATCTTCCCCCCTCCCTTGCCAGGACGTGAGGCCAATGGGATGTCAGCAGAATGTGTGTGCAACTTGCAAGGGCTTTTAAAGGGGAGCTACCGGACCTTTCTCTCCTCCTTCCTGCTGGAAGGAGTACAGGTGTGATGGCTGGAGCCTGAGCAGCCATCCTAGAGCATAAGGCCAACCTGGGAATGGAGGCCACAAACGGCAGCACAACACCAGGGTGTGCCACGCCGTCCCTGGATCGCCTACCCGACGGTTAGAGGACAAAGAAAGAAACATCTGGATTGCTTAAGTCACTGACATTTGGGTTAAAGACAATCCTCACAGGGAAAATTACCTTGCAAATCTCTTAAATTGTGAGGAGAAAATAAAGATAATCCAAATCTTTAAAAGTTGGAATCCCACTCAGTGCAGACACTATCAGCATTCCAGACACCGTGGAATGCTCTAGAAGGTGGAACTCACTCACATTAAATTGGGTTTTTTTCTTTCTTTTCTCTTTTTCTTTGGGGTGGGGGTCGGCTAGTGCCTAAAATTATATTGTAGAGATGCATCACGTTGCATTTTCTAACGCAGGCAAATTCTGTGCATGTCATATAGATATCCCTTTTCTTATTTATCATCTCCGAGAAACTGAGGCTCAGACAGGAGTGACCCATAGGCCAGCAGCTCAAAGCAGACCTGCCCTGCAGAGGAAGGCCGGGCAGAGCCTCGGTCCAGGCCCTGTGAACTTGGCCTTTCCAGCACCGCCCTGGTTCCTGCCTCAGATTCCTGGGGACCACTCAGAGAGCCCGTGTGGAGGCCCCGTGCGGCTCCTAGAGGGGGACGAGGGGAATAGGTGCCGACCAAACTGCCCAGGTGGCCTGGAGGGTGCCAACCTTCCCCACTGAAGCACAAGTGGTCCTTTCAGAAGCCAAATGGAACTTCAGGATCAAGTTTGAGCCCCTCAGCCTGGCCTGCAAGCCCACCAGGCCAGGCACGGGCCCAGGGCCAGGCCCGAGCTCAGCAGCATGTAGGGAAGGAGCCACGGAGCCGGAGCCAGAGAGGCCAGGGAGGAAGGGGGAGGCGCCGGGCGTCGGTGGATGGTTTCCTTGGGGTGAGGGTGATGGGTGGGGGGTCTCCCCTCATCAATCGGAGGGACCAGAAAGGTTGGTGAGCGGACGCCACCTGGTGGCCAGTCCTGGCACGGCGCCTCCCAGTGAACCCTGGGGGCTCAGTTGGAACCCCCTCCCCAAGGGCACCTCCACAATCTTTCTCAACACCGCAACTAGCCCACGTTTCAGATGAGCACTGCCAGTTCACATAGAGATACACGTTTCTTCGGTTTTACATAGAGGGGAGCAAAAGCCTCAAGTGGTTTCCTGTTTCCAATGGGCTGTCCGCCACTCCACGCCCCGTCCCGCTAACGGCATCACCTGGACGGCGCGGCCCGCCCGAGGCTCCGACGTCATCGGTCTGGCTGTGGGCTGGCTGCCAGGGCTCCTGCTTGCTTTGCAGAGGCCGCTCGCAGAGCTGGGGTCACTGTCTCTCGTCCCTCCCTTTGCAGACACGCCGCGGCAAGGGTCCCGGAGGAAACAGGGATATCCACGAGCCCGTCTCCACTCCTGCAGCTGGGACCCCCGGCCCCGGGGACTTCAGAGCTGAGTTCCTGAGCTGCTGGGCTGCCTTCCTCACACAGAGCCCTTCTGCCCTGCAGGCCTCAGTTTCCCCTTCTATTAGTGGAATGACAACAGTGGCTGTGAACTGCTTGGGAGTCCCTGGCCCGTTTGAGAACTTATAAAAGCAACAGGTCCTTTTCCCAGAAGTTTGTGGGTGCCCAGCTGTGCTTATGGCTGCAGATGGCACTGGAGGCTCTGAGGGCTCAGCTGGACTAACCCCTGGGTCCTCACCACGACATTCTGAGGTCGCTGCTTTTGTTAGCCTCCTCGAACAGATGAGCAAAAGGGGCACAGAGAGGTTAAATAACTTGTCCAAGGTCACACAGCCAGTAAATGAGCAGGGCGGGAGGGAGGGGACTGGGTTAGAACTCACGCATCTCTGTGGCCTTAGACAAGTGACCTCACCGACCTGAGTTCAGTTTCTACTCTAAGAAAAGAGGCCGGGAGCAGCCCCTATCCTGTAGGCGAGTCAGAGAGGCACAGGAGATTGGAAAGCACACAGTAGGTGCTCATGAAAGAGATTTGTTATTTTGGTATGCACACCATCGCAGGGCACCCACCCAGGGGTCGTGGCCTCTATGCTGGCGGGGCAGGATGGCTGTCAGTGAGCACCCAGAAGTTCGGGGAAGCCCCGGGCCCCAGGGCATGCCCTGGTCTTGCCAAGCTGAGCCCCTCCCCACCCAAGTCTACTCACAGGCTCCCTCTCGGTCATCGGTTCTGTTCCTTTCGATTTTGTTTCTCCAGAAAGCCACACACACAAGTTTCATTTTCTTTTCCCCCACAAAGCTGAGGCACTCGGGCAGGCTAGGCCTCTGTTTCCGGGGTGTGAACAGCTGACACCTGCCCGGTTGAAGCTGGCCCCTCATCACAGCTGCTGGAAGCACCGGGCTCCATCCACACGGGGACACCCGGCCTCCACACGGCCCACCCTCTCCACAGTGCGGGACTGCCGGCCGCTGCCCCCTCAGCCCGAAGTCTCCTGGGGCTCCCGGCTGCTGCTGTCAGCATGGCCGAGGCCCCCGTGGACCCCAATGAGACAGGTGGGTGCTGTCTTCCTTCCGGGAACTCAGTGATGGCATCTGGGTGGGACAGGCGCAGCCCAGGTTACAGCCACGATCACGACAGTGCCCTGAAGCCCGCAGTCACCAGAAGGGGAGCAGGGGGGCATGGTCTGGTCGGGCGGAGGAGGCTTGCTGTGTCCCAGGCGCCCGGCAACATGCTCGTCACGCATTTCTCCGTCACCCCAAGTGCAAAGGGCAAAGCAGCAAGTGCCAAGACGTTTCCCCGTGACGCGTGAGACCACTGAGGCCCTGCGAGGTGACATGACTCAGGGCACCAGGCTGACGCTGGGGGCCGAGCGCCAGCTTGCTCATTCTGAGAAAAAGCACAAGTGGCTTTGACTGGAGGTGCACATTGTCCCCAGGTGTCTCTTCGCGCCTGGCACGGGGGTGGGGGTTCCTGTGGAGGTGAGCCCGGTGGGGCACCACCGCATGTGGGGGGGCTGTGGGCTGAGGCTGGTTTGGGGTTTCTATGCTGTCATTGTCATTAGTTCATGGAATCCTCACCTCAGTCTGCGAAGTAGCTCTGTCACCCCCAGCTCACAGATGCAGACACTGAGGCACAGAGGGCTCACGCAGCTAGTAGATGGCAGAGCTGGGGCTCAAACCAGGAAACCAGCCATCACAGAACAGAAATGGGGGGAAAGGGTTTGCTGGGGGCGGAGGGGCGGGTGTGGGCAGGCCACGGCCCGGTTCCTGTTGTCCTGGGTAGGGCACTCGGTCACCGAATTCTACTTCGGCCCCAGTGGGTTCTCCCCCTTACCGACGTGTCACTCACGCCTCATCTGTGCCACAACTGCCACCTGCGGCAGGACGCAGCCCTCGGGGGCAGGCCTGGATGCACATCTCTGACCCCACCTCCCCTCGGCCACCAGGGAGGTGGCCCAGGAGGCCGGGAGAAGGCTCATCCTCGGGCAGCGTTTCCGGGAGTCAAAACTCTTCTCCAGACGAGGGAAAGCAGGTGCGCCGTTAGTTGGACGGGATGTCCGGTGGCTGGGCTGGCTGCTCGGGGCAGAATTTGGTGGGTGAAGGAGTCGGCACTCCCAGGAGTTCTAGCATGTCACCTGTGCTGGGCACGCCACAGCGCTCAGCTGAGGGATCCTGGGCACGGGAAAGGCAGGGGCCCCGGAGAGTTCCTCCGTGGGCCTTGGGAGATCCTGCTTAGGGTCATGAAACTCAGCTGGGGAAACAGAGACACACCATGCCCCTGTCACTTAAGCAGACATCTGTCCCAGTCGGGGACAAACCCACTCACTCACTCCTTCACTCAGTCACGCATTCGTTCACATGCCATTTCCTGAGGATCTTCTGGGTGTGCCCAGCTAGACACCGAAGGTGTAAAAGTCAGCCAGGCAATCGCAACAGGCGATGCTTGGGGACACTGTGCAGGCGACACACACAAACAGCACCTCGCCCATTCGGGGCACCCAGGACGGCTTCCCAGAGGACACGGTGTCTGAGCGGGAGCGTTGGACAGGTGGGGGTCGGGGGAAGAGTGTTCCTGACAGGCAACAGCGTGTGCAAAGGCCCCGGGGCGAGTGCGGCTGGAGGGCGCCCAGACGGGTTGGTGTCGGGTGGGTGGGTGGGTGGGTGAAGACGAGGGTGGGTAGTCGGCAGAGCCGAGTGAGGGGGACCGGAGGGGACCTGACCGGAGTCGGTGGGAATGCTGTCATTCTGGAGATGACAACGCAGAACAGGAGGTGGGAGCAGAGAAGAGGGGACGCGGGCGAGCCAGGCCCGGTATTTCCAGCACTCCGTGGTCCGGCCCCCGGGAGGGAGGGAAGTTTCCGAGTGTCTGGCAGGTCCCCAGCTCGGATGAACGGCGAGACCCTTGATGGGAACTCTGAGACCGCGAGGGGGGGAGATGCCGCAGGGATGGGGGGCTGGGATCACGGCCCCAGCCTCTGTCCCCTCTTTCCTGCTCTCCACCCTGCCTGCTCCTGTCCCCTGTGCTCGGAGGACCCCTGAGACCCGAGTGTCCACCTGCCCTTTCACGCGGCAGAGGATTCACAAAAGGCCCAGCACCTCCGCTGGCCACCAGGCTTTCCGGCCAAAGTCATTTCGGAGCAGCCCACCTGCCCCTCACTGAAGAGAACGTGCTGTCGGCAGATGTCTGCAGGGGTCTCTGCCCTGGGCCCCTCTCCCCGGGCCTCCCCGGCCCCCCGAGCCTCCAGCCCAGGCCCCACCGTGGGGCACTCAGTCCTCTCGCTGCCCCTTTCCCCTCTCCCAGACCTGGAGCAAAAGATCCTGCGGGTGCTGAGGGACGCTGGCTCCCCCGTGAAGACTGCCCGGCTGGTGAAGGAATGCCAGGTGCCCAAGAAGAACCTCAACCAAGTCCTGTACCGGATGAAGGAGGGGTTGCAAGTGGCCCTTGCTGGCCCCGCAACATGGTGCCTGGGCGACGGTGGGAGTGGAGACGTGCCTTCCGCAGAGGGGGCCCGGCCCGGCCGCGGTAACTGCCATCCTGGGGGGTTCACACCTAGCAGGAGCAATCCTGGTGCTGAACGAGCTCGGATTTGGGCCCGGGTTTGAATACAGGCTCTGCCCCTTGGGGACACGTGATGTCCCCTCACCGTGCCTTGATTTCCTTTTCTGGCCAATGGAGATAACAGGAAGGCTTCTTCATAGAGTTGGGAGGGAATTTGATGCAAAGGACTCAGCCTACTGCCCCCACATAATAGGTGCTCAGCAAAACATGAATACGAACACCAGAAAAGAATGGTGGCCGGTGGCTGTCATGACGACAACAATAATATCAGAACACCTGGCATCACACCGGGCCTGCTTTTCTGGTTCTGTAGCCCAGACTGGACGAGCTGACATTTATCGAGCACCCACAATGGGCCTGTGTGGTGCTGCGGGCTCACCTAGCTGGTGTTAGACGGTATTCGACCTAATTCTTCCTCCTTTTCCCAAAGAGCCTTGGTGGCAGGGAAGCCACGTGGCTGGGAAGGGGCAGGGCGGGATTTGAAGCCAAGTTCTGAGTGGAATCTGAGTTGGGAGAGCGGTGCCCGGGGTCCCCTATGGAGCAGCCCACCTTCGTCTGGTAGAGTCCCTGTCCCCTGTCGTCTTTCTGTCCAGCAGAGAGGCCCCAGCGAGACACGGCTGCAACCCCAAAGAAACCTGACTCCCAGCTCAGCGAACAGCGTAAGTATCCCGGTGTCCTTTCAGCTCCTGGGACATGGGGCCCACTTCCTCTCACTCCCAAACTCTCCTTGGCCACTTGAGATGTTACGAGTGTTCGGGGGCTATGCCCCACCCATGAGGGACTCCCACAGTTTCTGAGGCCAAACTCGGTTCTCTGAGAAGCTGAATGGCGGAGAATCCGTTTCTCTGGTCGGTAGCCGACATTCGCCGTGCGTCTGCTGTGAGTGCCAGGCACTGCTCGGAGCACTGGGTGTCCCTCCCTGGTCCCCAGGTCAACCTGGGTGTACATTATTGCTGTGCCCACGTTCCAGATGAGGGACCTGGGCTCAGGGGGGCTGGGTCTGCCCAGGGCCACACAGCTAGTGAGCTGGGGGCAGATTCAAACCCAGGCATCCTCTGTAACCTCCTGCCATTCTGCCTCCCAGAGGAAAAGATCTACAGGCTTCTGGAAGCCAGTGGGCCCCGTAAGGCCCTGAGCATCGCCAAGTCCCTGGGGATGAAGACGGCAAGCGAAGTCAACCCCTACTTGTACAACATGAGGAGCAAGCACCTTCTGGACCTGGACCAGAATTCACAAACGTGGACGATTTACCGACCAGGTAGGGGGCCGTACCTGCTGCCCATACCTGGAAAGGCAGAGCTGTGAGGAGGAGCCCCAACACTTGGTCCTTGCTGGGCGCCCTGCTAAGCACCTGGCCTGCCCCACCTGTCAGACCTTCCCAGGCACTTGTGGTGATCTTGCTGATGTGTCACTGGAAGGGGGTTCCAGGAGGAAGAGGAATATACTGACAGGGGTAACCCGAGAGGACTTCCTGAGGGTGGGGCCCAGGGGTAACCTGAGAGGACTTCCTGGGGGCGGGGCCCAGGCTGCAGTTGCAGAAGACAAGGGTCTGGGAGGGAGGGAGTCCCTTCCTCGCTGTGCCAGCCCTGGGTGCAGGACAGCCCTGGGTGCAGGACAGCCCTGGGTGCAGGACAGCTCTGGGTGCAGGACAGCTCTGGGTGCAGGGCGCAGGCTGAGTTCACTAAGTTGTCTGCAAGCACTTTGCCCACCTTGGAGTTCCGGGGGGCAGGCAGGGATGGCCGCAGGGGGGTGTCCCCGGGCAGGTGCAGCCGGCACACGCCTGCAACCCGCAGGACTTTTCCCGGCCCAAGGAAACGTTCTAACTTCTGTTCACATCAGAAGACGATGAACATTATAACAATAATGACCAGCTAATAAGATGCTAGCCTAGATTGTATTTGTCTTCACCCCAATGCAGTCACCAACAGTATTTTTTTACATTTATTGTTTTGCTTTTGATGGAGGAAGGGCCCACGAAGGCACAGGAGTCCAGGGCCCGTGCAGGTGTGGGGCTGGCCCCAGGCCGATGCCCACCTGGCCCACGTGGGGCACACACCCCTGGTCGTGGTGCCCAAGGGGGTCTCCGTGTCCTCGGACACTAACCTGGGACAGCGGTCAGATTTTAAACACGTGACCAATTTAGGTTCTTTTTCCCCTACAAGGAACTAGGATTTAATTCTACAAATTTCCAAACCAAGAGAAAATAAAAATGAAATGTGGAAAACCAGTCAAGACTGGCAGTCCAAGACCCAAGGTCACTGACAAATACAAATTTCTAAAGCTGCCTCGAGGGCCACACAAAGCCTGTCTGGTGGCCAGAAACGGCCCCCACACAGCCACCGCGCAGCCTTCGCGAGAGCGCGGGGTCCCGGGCTCAGGGCCCAGGGCTCAGCACTGCAGCTGCCTCAGCAGCAGGGGCCGCGGGCAGGGGGAGCACTGAGGCTCCCGAGAGCCTCCCCGGGGGCAGAGGACACAGGCGGGGGAGCTGCTGTGATGACGTCCTAGGAGGCTCGTCTCAGATGCCGGTGGCATTTGGTAAACACCCCAATCCCTGGGTCCCCTCTAGGAGCTCCTGAATCAGCACCTGGGGTAGGCACCCAGGAATCCATGTTTTCAAGCTCCCCAGAAGACTTTGGGGCTACCTGCTGGCCCCTCGAGAGGTGCAGGGGGATTGAGTGGAATATTACTTTGCAGAAGATTCCAGAAGGAGAGATCCGTCCGCCGCAATCATTTACCAGCAAAACCCGATCAACGTCATCTCGCAGAGCGGCCCGGACAGCCACATCTGCATCGAGAACTCCGAGGCCATCCAGATTGGACACGGGAACGTCATGGTGAGACAAGCGGGCCCTGCGGACAACGGTGAGTCCTCCGGGGGACACCAGGATAGGGCACCTCCCCGGGCCAGCTGCTCCAGCTGGGTGGGGGCAGGCAATAGGCAAGGGGCATTCAACCCCGCGAGGTCAAAGGGCAGCCTGCAGATGGCCGCCGCCCGCCCTTGTGGCCTTCCCGGGAATGACGAGGCTCCCTTCGTGCCTTGAGCCAACCTCTCCTGCTTTCCCTTCATTTCGATACCTTTTGCCTCATTTTCAATGGGACCCCGTGCTTTCCCACGAGAAATGGTTCGATTCACTCCCCCTCAGTAGAATGTCACAAGGGGTCATCGGAGTATTTTGTCTGTTCTGGGACACACTGTTTGCTCCCTCATTTCAACACGTCAGAAACAGGAATGCGTCCTCGTTTGCATGGAATCCGGTCCCGCACACGAGCGCTCACGCGGGGGCGGGCTCTGTGGGGAGAAGGGATGGGGCCGCCCCTCGGTCCAGCCACCGAACGCGAGCGAGAGCATCAGCCCCAAAGGCGGACCGCTCCCTGTGACCTCAGGAGAACCCTTCTCCCTCTCTGGGCCCCAGTTTCCCCAACGGTGAAATGAGGAACTTCCTTCTAGAATCTAGATCAATGTTTGCCCAACTGGGGCCACGCCCGTGTCTGCTTGTTTACTTCATGCCGTTACATGGTTTACCTTTCCATTCTACCCGGATCTGTTTGAAAGCAAACGTGTGTAGCACTACCTCATGTTGGAACCAGAGAATGAAAGCATTGCAGGCCCTGGGCACGGGGTGTTGAGGGGTGTTGAGGGGTGTTGAGGGGTGTTGAGGGGTGTTAAAGATGTGCTAACACCAAAGGGAACCGTCTCCTGATGGGCTCAGAGGACTGGAAACGACTCGGGAGCCAAGGACGTGCTCACTGATTGATTTTCGAGTGCCCCAGCGACACCCCAGGCAGCAGTGCTAAAAACCAGGGGAACCCCGTGCTAACTGTTCTTCCGCTGGGCCCACGTGCTGTCCAATCCCGAGCCTGAACTATTCCTGTCTGATGGCGCCCAGGAAGAATTCAGAGGCCTGTCTCCTCTGTCCGGCCAGGACTTTGTGTGTGGGGGCATTTGGGGGGATGGGTAGCAGAGGGGTGGTCAGAGGTCACGTGACTGGTCACGTGTTTCCTACCAGGCTCCTCAGCTCCTCACTACTTCCCTCCACCAGCACCAGCTGATCCCTCAACACAGGACCCCCTGGCTGCATCCCGGGAGCCCCAGGACATCTCCATGGAGAGGTCTGTGCTCACACGGGTGCAGGTGGGACACGGCAACGAGATGAACCTTCATTGCACCCCTGCCAGGAGCCCTGTCTACGGCCCCTTTGGTAGCCCCCCAGGTAACTGAGGATCATGCAGCCATCCCACATTTGACGCCTTGCTAGAGGGGACATGAGCCAGTTTTGCAGGAGAGAGGCATGATGGGAAATTCCTCTCCATCCCCCAGGAGGCTGGGCCACACAGTAGAACAGGCTGCCATCCCTACTGCCCGCCTCCGGAAACTTCTGCCTTTTCATCTGTACAATGGGCACAGGGCAGAGAGGCTGGGCCGGAGCAAGGGGGACACAGGAGATGGCCACCCAGAATGGCATCTAAGGAGGGTGGAAGATGGGAGCCACCTAGGTACCTGGTGCCCTACGAAGGACCGCTGATGGAGACCAGACGGCCCAGGCTGCGTCCTTCCGTCACTGGTAGTCCCGAGGCAGGCTGGGGGAGAGACGGCAGAGAGGCCTCACAGGGAGGGGGAGGGCCAGGGACGCGGTTTCCCAAAGAGGGGAGTTCGTGCGGTCAAGGGAGCTCCGTGGGGTCTAGCCACAGGGGTCAGTGGTGACCTGAGGGGACAGAGGAGCGTGGAGGGTGGGAGGAGGTAAGAGTGAGTGTGGATAGGCGCAGGACAGCGGAGGCTGGGGACCTGGCTGGGGACCAGAAGATTTGAACCAAAGTCAGCCCCAGTGCGTGAACAGCGCGCACAGAGGCACCACGGGAGCCAGGTTCTCGGCTGTCTGGAGTGAGGGCCGCTGGGGGCAGGTTCAAGGAGGGGAGTCGGCCTTGGAGGACCTGCAAGCCAGGCTGGGGCTGGGGCTCCGGGCCACCGCGCCGCGGCTCACACCTCCGTCCTGGCGTCTCTCCCTCTGGCTGCCCCACAGCCTTCGACAGCACGGCGGGCCCGGAAGCTTCCTTCGAAATTCGAATGCCCCCAGCAGGACCTCCCCCTGAGGGGGACGTGGAGGACACGGGGGACATGGCCCAGAGAGTCCACATCAGTTCCTGCTTCCCCATGGACGCTGTCATCGGCAACAGCAACAGAATGAGTGTCCGCCTGGGGGCAGCTGGCCCAGGAGGAGGGGCAGGGCCTGGAGATGGCAACAGGGACCCCAGGGAGCTGGCAGAGGACACAGGTGAGCCCGGGCCCCCGTGGCCCTCTCTTTGCATCTCCGTTCATTCAGCAGCCATCCCCGCGTGTCCCGTCCCCCAGAGGGGGACGGAGGGTGGCGTCACAGCACACCGGCTGTTGGAGGGGGTGGGGTCAGAGCTTCCCGGCCCGAGTGACCTCACCCGTCACTGAGCCTGCTTCCCGCCT
>PVJL010005510.1:0-47194 GCA_004026885.1 Lyroderma lyra
ACGACACTGTTCATTTTTTCCCCTACAAGCATCTTTGGTAATTCAACTAGGAGTAAATGATACAACAGTTGGTTAAAATTAGTTTTAGGATGTATCTGTGAATCTGAAGTATCAGCACATGCTCTGCTCCATTTTCATGGGCTGATTAAGAGCCAGATAATATGGTAGGTATGGAAAATGGAATACCTATAATTATATAGTTTGTGCAAGGGCCAATCTGAAAATGATACTGTTACTTCTCAGCAAAGCTTCTCATTGGAAATTCGGGAAAGAGCTCACAAAGATTGTTTTGGCCTTTAGGATCTTTAGACATCATTATTCAAATAGAGAAAGCGGTGTTTATCTAACACCAGATACAAAATGAAGTGAAAAGGGTTCAAACCTCTTAGCCATTTTTCAAGTGTTTGTTGGTACCTCTACTCAAATAATATGAAGTATATTATGTTTTGTTTTTTGTCTTTTCACTCATAATTTTTGTACAAGAAAGTATTTCAACAATATCTTGAATAAGGTACCACCTAGTCTATAGTATTAATTTGTTGATATAGAAATTGAGGCTTCCAACAGATTGTTTCAGACAAATTTTTAAAGCTTTATATGTGCTGACATAGTTGAATGAAATAATGTACTTTTAATCTAGAAATTCTTGCTTGCCAAAGCATATCTGAAAGTATGAAAATTACTTTAACAAACTTCAAAGAAAATCCATTTTTAGTCAACCAAGAGTAAATTTAACTTCTTGATCATATCAAATATTTTATATTTAAAATCCGACTGGCAGTTTTGCATAAAGAAAATTGCATTAAGGGAAAAACATTAACTTTTCAGGCAACAAGTTAAAGTTCAAAAATCAAATTGAACACTCCTATGCTTGTCTTTACTGTCATACAAGTGCCCCCTACTGTCGTTTATACTTTGTTTCTCTGAAATAGATTTTTTATATTTATTTTTAGATCTTCCCCTGTAGTGAACTTCACAAGTCACAAACTTAATTCGTTAGTCATGTGTACTTACACATTCATAACTAACACTAAGTGTGATTTTTATTAATTTAATATAGAATTAATTCACTATTGTGTTGACAATATAAGAGGTCTGACAATTAAGTTTGCAAACTTGCCACCGTGCAGCACATACAAACAACTCAGCCAGGTTTCATAACCTTGGTGTATCTGTCTCACAGCTGTGTTTGTGTCAGTGTGTGGTGATGTCCTGGCGAGTGGCTTTCATTATTGTTGTTGCATGTTTTTGTGTGCTGTTGTGAGAATGTCAGAGCATGAATTAGAGCAACAAACAAACATTAAATTTCTTGTTAAATTTGGCAAAAGTAGAAGTGGTCTAGTGGCTAGGTTTCGGCACTCTCACCACCATGGCCTGGGTTCGCTTCCCGGTCAGGGAACCAACCCAAACAAACCAAGTCAATGGGGATGATGCCATGAAGAAAACAGCAGTGTACAAATGGATTAAATGTTTTTCTGAGGGGAGAAGAAAGCATCACTGATGAAGAGAGGTCAGGGTGGCCAGTAACAAGCAGAACTGATGAAAACATTGCAAAAATTTGTGAAACTGTGCGTCAAAATTGTTGGCTGATTGTGAGAATCATAGCAGACCAAGTAAACATTGATAAACAGTAAGGAAAATCTTAACTGAAAATTTTGGCATGAGAAAGGTGTGTGTAAAAATGATCCCAAAGGAGCTTACCAATGAACAAAAGCAAAGGAGAGTCAAAATTTGCCAAGATCTTTAGGAGAGGCAAGACGATGTTTTGGGCCATGTTATCACTGGTGATGAAACCTGGGTGTACCAATATGATCATGAAACAAAGTGTCAAAGTGCACAATGGGAAGTCAGCCAATTCTCCACGACCAAAAAAGTAAAGTCAGTGCAAATCAAGAGTCAAATGACGTTGCTAACCTTTTCTGGTATCAGAGGGATTGTTCATTATGAGTTTGTACCAACTGGACAGTCAACCAAGTTCACTATTTAAAGTGCTAAAAAGACTGCATGAAAAGTTAAGACGAAAACGACCTGAACTTTTTCACTCACAACTCAGGGCTCCTGCATCACAACAAAGCACCAGCTCACGTGGCACTGTCTGGGAGGGAGTTTTTAGTCAGTATACAAATAACTGTACTGGAACACCCTTGTTATATACCTACTCTAGCCCCAAATGACTTTTTTCCTTTCAATATTGAAAGGAAGACATTTTGATGACATTCGGGACATCAAGGGTAATATGATGACAGCTCTGATGGCCATTCCAGAAAGAATTCCAAAATTGCTTTGAAGGGTCAGCTAGGTGCTGGTGTTGGTGCACAGCTTCTCAAGTGGAATACTACTAAGGTGACCATAGTGATAATCAGCAATGAGGTATGTAGCACTTTTTCTAGGATGAGTTCATAAACTTAGTCATCAGACCTTGTAAATCATCCTGAATAGCTTTTGAAAGGTAACTGGTATCTAGGAAATGGAGGTTAGAAACAGGAAGCATGAAGGTATTTGGGTGGGGAAGTGCACTGAGGGGATGTGTCCCTGTACCCATGACACAATGGGGCAAACGAACCTCAATGACACTGCAGTCCCCTTAAGCATAGAGAAGTGACTGGAGACAAATCAGTATAAACCACCTTTCGCCCCCTAAATACAAACAGGAGAGTCCACACACAGGGATCCAGGAGTTTGGAGGGGCTGCCTCTCCTCCACCTCCATCTCCTATGTCCAACATTGGTGTAGAATGCAGACACCTGGGTACCGGGACTTTTCCAGGTCTAACTCAAATCCCGTGATGGGCAGAGAAGTCTTAGCTGGAGAGTACTCTCTCTTCAGAATTTTGGTAGACACTGCAAGAACCTGTCTAAGCTGCCAAGTCCCTCCTGCTAAGGTTCTTTTTGCTTCAGTCCTCTTAGAGACCTCTCCCAAAATCTGGGGAACCCCCTGTTGCTAATATATACATTCTGGTGGTGGGACATTTTTCATTCGGGGAAACAAAGAGTCCATCAGTGGAGATGAGGTGAATAGGGGGGGTGAGGCATGGAGGTTATAACATACACATACACACACACACACACACACACACACACACACACGCATATATATGTATGTGTATTTATATTTATATGTAAGAGGAGAGACCCAAAAATAAAGAGAATTATCTTCTAGAGGGAGGTCCCCTTGTAGTACAGGATTCCCCTGACAGGTGAGTGTTCTAGGAACCTATCTGCATCAGTGTACCAGCTGGCATTGTTGTGAGAGGCTGCATTCAATTTCGGTAAACATTTTTTGGACTCTTTCAATGTGTTTGCCCATTTCATGATGGATGATTTACATGAACAACATGCAGCATGACAATGCACCTGCCCACACCATGCTGAGTGCCCAGCAGTTTTTGACCAAAACCAGCATGACCCCTCATGCCCCACCCTCCCCTATTCACCTGATCTCCACTGATTGACTTTTTTTTTTGTTTCCCCAATGAAAAAAAGTCCTCAAAGGGAAACCTTTTGCCAATGTGGAAGAGAAAAAACAAAAAATAGCAGAAACACTAAAAGGCATCAAAATCGATGAGTTCAAAAACTGTTTTGAGCAGTGGAAAAAGCATCTCTCTGGGTGTACTGCATCACACGGAGAGTACTTTGAAGGTGACTGAAGTTTAAACATGTAAAAATAAATACACAGCTTTTTATAAATAAATTCTGGGGTTTTTTGGGGTCCCCCCTTGAACACACACACTTGTGTATATGTTCTACAAATCCTACACTGACCAGCCAGGCTGGCACACAGCTGGCCATTCATTGTACTCACCACCTCATGGCTATAAAGCAATTCCCCCTCAGCCCCTGACCTGTGTAAAACAAACTAAGAGTCATGACAGCAAGGGAACCATGCATAGTGAGAGCAGAGAAGAGAGGGAGGCAAGGCTGTTAAGCTACAGGCACTACACAAAGCAGTCTATCCTTGGAGGAAATTGGGTTGGGAAGCATTATTATTTCCTCTACAGTTCTGCCAAGCCTGGATCCTCTGTATTGTCTCCAGTGGGTCCATCATTTGTCAGGCTCCTATAACAATAGTTCCCACAACCAAAACCTAGAAAGATGAAGTCAACACATAAGCAATGGTTTCCTTCCTTCACTTCATCCTCTTCCTCACAGCTTTGGGAGCTCTAACTATAGAGAATCAACCCAACATTACTATTAAAAATATCATACTGTTAGCAACCCAAGTGTCCATCAATGGAAGAATGAATAAATAAAATGTGGTATACGTGTATATATACAAAGGAATATTATTCAGCCTTAAGAAGGAATAAAATTCTGACAACACAGATGAACCTTAAAAGACATTATGCTAAGTGAAATGAGCCTCACAAAAGGATAAATATTATATGATCCCACTTAAATTAAGTACCTACAGTAGTCAAATTCATAGATATAAAAAGTAGAATTGTGGTTGCCAGGGCCTGGGGAGGAATGATTGGCTATTCCATATGGAATTTAAGCTTGGGAAGATAAAATTCTAAGGTGGACAGTGGTAATGGTCGCACAACAGTGTGAATATACTTAATGCCACTAAATTGTACACTTAAAAATGGTTAAAGTGGTAAATTTTATGTTATGTATATTTTACCATAAAAATCATTTTTATTATAATAAAAAGAAGCTACAATTACATATCTACTATGTGCCAAGCAACGTGCTTTACATACGAGTATATTAACTCATTTAATCTTAACAAAAATCCTCCAAGGTAGTTATTAACACCAACATCTTGCGAATGAGAAATTAGAAAAAGCACACACAGTTCAGAGAGGTTAAGTGACTGTCCAAGGTCACAGAGCCAGTAAGACCAAAACCAGAATTCCAATGCCTACATCCTTTCCACTATAAAATGCTGCTTTCCATCCTGAATGAGAAATTTATCTGATAATATAAAATAGCCACATACCACAAAAAAAACCTGAAGCAAGGAAAAAGGGCACATGGTCAGCAACAGAGATAAGAGGAAGAATTTGCACTCATGTGCCACATAAGGACATTTCCATCAATGATGAACAGCATATACAGGGAGTTCCCTGATGGTGTAGTGGCTTAAGGCTACAGCGTTGGCGCTGTCAGGCTGTCAGTGCTGCGGCCTGGGTTCGATTCCAAGTCAGGGAGCTACCCACATACCAAAAAGAAAAAAAAAAAACAAAAAAAAAAACAGCATATACAATGGTGGTCCCATAAAATTATAATGGAGCTGAAAAATTGCTGTTGCCTTGTGACATCATAGCTTTCCTAAAGTTGTCACACAACATATTACTCACGTGTATAAAAGTATATAGTGAGTAAAATTATGTACAGTACATTAATACTTGATAACAAATGACTGTTACAGGTTGATGTATTTACTATTCTATACTCTTTTACTGTTAAATTACTATTTTATAATTTTAATCATTATTTTATTGTGTACTCTTTCTACTGACAAAAAAATAAGTTTGCTATAAAACAGTACGCTGTGTTACACTGGCAGAAGCCTAGTGTATCTCATGTTTACTGCCTCTCTTGATTGCGTCACTTTCTGTTGTGCTTGATTTAATCTCATTGTTTTGTACAGCAGCATGCTGTACAGGCTTATAGCCTAGGAGCAAAAGGCTATACCATACAGCCTAGGTGTGCAACAGGCTCTACCTATTTGTGCAAGTGCACTCTATGATGTTCACACAATGAGGAAGTCTTCTAAGGCCACATTTCTCAGAACGTAATCACTGCCGTTAAGTGGGACATGACGGTATTGTTAAAAGTTAGCAGCATGCTCACTAATTCCATTTATAAGGCTGTTCTTCCTCTGATGATCTGTATGTGGTACCCACAAAACCTAAAAATGACATTTCTCATAACCTACCAAGCAATGTCCTATTTTGTAAAAAAATTTTACAGTCTTCTGCAAGGTCAATGAAGAAAAGCTAAGAGTTAATGTGCTGCAAAATTAAACCCCAGCTCCCCAAATGCTAATGAAGCAGAGTCCACTAGAAGCAAAGGATACCACTACTCTGTTTTCTAGGCCTCTGCTCTCACTCCAAATGGATCAGGAAGGCCAGTCTGGATTGTCAGGCAGTCTTAGAAAGACAGAAAGCGCTGTTTGGGTCTACTTCTTAACAACAAGCTCCCACCCCCACCCCCAGAGAGGAAGCTGCAGGGTCTGCTTATGAGAACAGAGGACAGGAAATCTGGACAGCCAGATTCTAGTCCCACCCTGAGTCATTCAGGCAGGGCTCAGGGGGGGCATCCTACTGGGTTCCACTCCAAGGGTGGTGTCACTTCCACCAGGAACTAACAGTTGATCCCTAATAGATTCAGGCACCGAAAAAAGGGCTGACCCGAGGATACAGCGTGAAATCCACAGCATGTAGGTCCCCATGAGTGACCAAGCTTTTCTGACTAAAGTGGGAGAGGGGGCACTACCACCACAGATTAGGTAGGAAAGAGATTCAAAGCAATCCCTTTAGGTCCTGTGCCTCTCCCAGGGGGGACAAGGAAGCTTGAGTTTATTCATATGCATGCTTAAATTCCTCAAAGGAAAGCAATTTTGCTGCAAACGAAAGCAAACTCCTTCCCACCCCCTCGCCCCAACTGATTTATAGTCAGCAAGTGTCTCCTGGTACTCAGAAAATACGTTATCAAACAGGAAATGAAAAAATATCCATTTCTTCCAGAAGGAAGGGGGTGGAAGCACATCCCAATAGAGACAGGAAATCAGCTGATCAGGATCCAAGCCATGCTCAGGAAAATGACTGTTCCCTTCTCAAGGCAGGGGTTTGTGCAAAGCCTAGTTCCTCTCAGGCTTCAATCACTCCCTAGGTAAGAATTCCAGGCCTGGGCCATCTTGTTATAGATATTTACTAGTTAAAGGAGGGAAATGAAGGCACCTCATGCCCTAATGCCATCCAAAAGCACATCTTCACAAACTTACTACTTTTTGCTCATGCACTAAAGGAAAAGAGCCAGAAAGTAATGTCTGCAAAATACTCAGAGAAACCTCAAGGAACATTTGTCAACAGCTAGGGGTGACCCCAATATTTAAAGTCTGAACCCACCCAATCTGAGATTATGGCTGGGTGTGGGATACAAACCAGAGAAGAGGCTGACACTTCATTTGCCAACAAGAATCATCATAAGGGAGTTCCCTGGTGGTGTAGTGGCTTAAGGCTTCGGCGCTGGTGCTGTCAGCGCTGCGGCCTGGGTTCGATTCCCAGTCAGGGAGCTACCCAGGTACCAAAATGCAAAAAAAAAAAAAAAAAAGAATCATCATAGTATTTTTACAGTGCCTGACTAGCAGAGACTTTCCTTCCCTGCTTCCTAATTCTGTGCCCCTCCCTTTGCTGAATCCCTCCATTTGGTAGGGATAGGCAGGGATCTTAAGTCCCTGCTACAAAAAAGGTCACAGTGACTAGAAGCCTTGTCCCAGGTCATTAGCTAGTCAGATGGAACTAACACACCTTCTAAACGCTTTCCCATGTAAAGAAAGAATGCAAAAGAATTGTTTCTCTATAAATTCTTAGGCAACAAAAATTTCTATGTCTTATCTACAAAAATTCCTTTCTTTATCCATCTCTCTTATCCATCTCCACTTTATACTAATATCTCCCAACTCAATATGCTAAATATGCATCTGCCTGCATTTAAAGTTTCCCTCCACTATTCAACTCAATACATTTATAAGCACGTCAAATTGAGCACTGTGTTAAACATCAGGGGCATAAAGTGGAATAAGATGCTATCCCAGCTCTCATGATACTCAGTCTTATGGAGGACAGAAACATAAACAAATTAACTGCTATCCTGAGGGATCGGTAAATATCAAAAAGGAATAATTTATGCTTAGAATTCTTTAGTTCTCAAGTAATCACATCTAGGGAGGCTTGGTTTGCCCAGTGAAAGGAACCTTTCTCTCAAAGAACCTCTAAAAACATTTTTACTTTATTCATTCCCAACTTAACATCTCCAAATGATGCTGCCCAAAGTGCCAAGGTTGTAAATTTGATTAGTACAACATGTAAAAACAAGAACACCACCACAAAGGAGAGAACTCTTGAGTCAGCTCTTGGAGGAAACTCTGCAGAACTGCACCCAGGAAACAACCTGACAATGCGATGACTGTGCTCACTTTCTCCACTGTTCATCCCCTCCAAAGCCAGAGAATGGGATACACAGAAGACTTATCTGAAGGGAGAGAAAGAAGTAGACACTAAAACCCACATTATTGCTATGGATCAAAACTCTCCCCACCAAGACAGTCTCAGTAACATCGTGTTTAATGATCTATGAAAAGTAATTTAGTATTGTTAGTCCCTCCAAATTAGTCTGCAGAGAAATCATCCCATAAAAAGTATGGAGGCATCTATCCTAAAACAACGTATTTTAAAAAAGATGTTTTCAAAACCAAAAGCCCAGTCATTATAAATGTATTAGGGTTTTGCTATATTTATACTCTGTTCAAAGTACCATTAATCTCATCTTCGGATAATGAGCTAGCTATCCTCTAACAGAGAAAAAAAAAAATCAAGTCCATCAGTTATTCTTTTCCTCTTCAGGGGCAGGCAACAAGCCCCAACACAAGACTTTCTCTGGGTCCATATTTCTCAGAGCAAAAGAATGAAGGATCCAGTGAGGTCTCTCTATCAACCAAAGAATAGATCCTTACTTAGGAGGCCCCAAGACCCCTAAATCAAGCAATCGAAACATCCTCCCCTCTAAGCCACAGAAGATTTAAAACTATCACACTCCATTTCTTTTTCTCTACCTTCCTACCCTTTGGGGAGAACAGAGGAGTGGAGGATAGAATGCGAGATTACACTCAAGGTCTGGACATCTAACGACAGGATGGTCCACTACACACCTGGGCCTCAGAGATGGGAATCATGACCAATCTAGTGGGTGTGGTAGGAGGGCATCAGTGAAGGAGAAAAGCAAGATGGAACAAAAGAGTAGTAGGGATAGAAATTAGAGGTTTTATACCACTCCAGTAGCAACCTCTACTAGTAAATGCGAGGAGATCCTGCCAACCCCTAAAATCTAGGGTTGGTAAGACAAATGAGAGGAGTATCTCTATCCCTTGCCCCACTAGGACTATTCTGCATCTCTCTCAGATTTCCTAATTCTAAACCAAGCCCTTTCTCCAGACTCACCCTAATGAAAAAGCAAGTAGCTGGGTGGTACAGTTTTATTGCAAAGAAAATAAATGGCAATTAATAACTAGTTTGCACCAGAGAAGCTGGTTTGACTAATCAGCCTGCTGGTTCCAAGAAGCTTCTATCTATCTTCATTACACCATCCTTTTATTTATGTTTTTAATAAAGCCATATCCTCATGTCTCATGAGGTGGCATCCTCCCTTCCATCCGCTTGTCAGCCCTCCTCCTACACTTACCACTTTTCTCCAATGTGGAGTCTGAACCCCATTCATTAGAGGAGGAAACATAACCTGCTACACAAGTATTTCATCTGCCGACACTCCTCTCAGTGGCACACACCCCATCCTGACAGGCAGCCACGATGACATCATTTGAGTGTTCCCTCAGGCTTCTAGCTCTGAGCACCTGATCTTTAAAATGGAATGAAGTATTAAGAAAATCAATCACATCAGCATTTGGTAAGTACCTGCTAAATGTAGGGCACTGTGCTGGGCAAAAGGAGAAATAGAAAGAAGACTAAATCATCATCTGTGAGCACCAGGAACATAATCTAATTGGGCAAATATGTGGAAAGTTAAATAATGAATAATAAAATACAGTATTACATGGTCAACTGGCTGTGAGTGGTTTGAGTTAATGCTATGAGTTCAGAAGAATGAGTTATTGCCAGGTTAGTGTAAGTTGTAAAGGATGAAAGGGAGAACTTGAGTTGAGCAACGAAGACCAGTAGGATTTCACTAGGAGAGGTGGGGAAAGATCTTACCGGAAAGGAGATGGCTCTAGCAAAAGCACAAAAGCTAAATATCAAACAAAAGCCCAAAAGTAAGCTAGATATATGGCAACAAAAACAAACAAGAAGCAAATATTAATACAGAGAATTTATCTACAGTATGCTGTACTACAGAATATTGTTAGAGATTTTTAGGCAAAAAGAAAATGATTCCAAATGGAAGATGGACATGCTAGGAAAAGGGAAAAGCAACTTTTTAAAAAAAGGTAAATATTTGGTAAATCTAAATGAATACTGTCTGCATAAAACAACAACGGGAGTTTTCTTTATGTAATAAACAAAAATATACTAAAATATTGCATTAAAATGTGATAAAAAATAAAAATGAAAAAAAGAAAAAATGTGATAAAAATAACACATGCATTGCATATTGAAGCAAAGAGAAGAGAGTGGTTAATTTATTCACTTAAAAGAGCTCAAAAAGTCATCATTAACAACATAACATTTGGAGTGTGTCTAGAAGGAGAAATGTTCCAGTGGAGCAGGACTTATTCAGACAGAGACAGTAATGTAAGCAAGGCACATGGACAAGAAACAACCTGGAATGTGAGTGCTGAGGGGCATGAGTACAGCACAGGATTAAAGGGGTGTAAGGCAAGAAATCTAGTGAGGGGAGTTCCCTGATGGTGTAGTGGCTTAGGGCTTTGGCGCTGGTGCTGTCAGCACTGCAGCCTGGGTTCGATTCCCAGTCAGGGAGCTACCCACATACCAAAAAGAAAGAAAAAAAAAAAAAAAAGAAATCTAGTGAGGAGCCAGGAAATGTAATATGGTAGGAGGGCCATGTTTTCTACTAAGAAATGTGGCCACATGCGATCCTGGCGCATCATCTATAGCCTATTTCTCCCGCATAGCCCTTCACAATGTAAGACTGCTTTTCACAGGGCATGCAGGTGAATGTCGCCTTCAGAAAAAATAAATAATAACAGGTCAGGCTTTGAGACAAGGGGAGACCACAAGAAGGAGTAAAAGAGGGAGAGGGACAGTTCCGAAGTAAGCCTGGCAAGAAAAAAAGCTGAAAGAACACAAACTTGAATACTGGTTACCCTGACCAGTGGGACTAGACGGAAATACCAGAAACGAGAATTTTTACTTTTCTCTTTGTACTGCTTAAATTTATTACAATGAGCATGTATTATATAATTCTGTAGTAATAATAATAAAGTCTGATAAACATAGCAAGCCTGTGCTTTTTCCCCTTCTGTTCTAAAATAGTATTTTTTGTTTCAAAGAAACTCACATTGTCCCACACCTGACTGGGGCCCCTTGGCAACACTTAAAACCATGAGGTAAAAAGTGCCAACTGAAGTCACACTCCTTTCCCCACTCACAAACAATAAGAACTTACAAGAATGCAAGTAAAGGTCACTTTCCTGACCCCTTCAGTTGGCATAATTCCAGAACTAGGAGTTTTTAGAGAAAAGAAAGAGGCTTGGGCCAAACAGTTCTATTCAAGGAAGTGAAGGGAAAGTATAATACCGTGATTAAGAATTGGAACTGTAGTCCCACAGAGCTAGATTTGAATGCCTGCTCTACTATTTACTAGGTGTGACCTCGGGCAAGTTATTTCATAGGCTGAGCCTCATTTTTCTCCTCTGTGTAATAAGATGATAATAAGATCTACTGCACAGAGTTTTGATGAGAATTAAATGAGCTAATGTATATAAAGTGCTTAACACAGTCGCTGGCACACAGTAAAAACTCAACTAATGGGAGTTATTATTACTATTATTTTTAACAATCCATTCGGCCCATAAAAGGGAGACATCTCCCACCAAGCTACAAACCAGGTCCATTTCAGCTCTCTTTCCTAAATCTTGCCAAAACCTAAGTGCAGAACTACCTGGATGAGGGGGATGAACCTGGTTCTTCCTGTGTCCCTACCAAGAGAATCTTAGTAAAAAGTTATTAAGAGACCACCAAAAGTTAATTTCACATATGCTCTTCTCTCTAGGTTAGAAAGTAGCTAAACTATGTGTTATAGGTTGAATTGTGCCTCCAAAAAGGTTTTGAAGTCCTAACCCACAGTACCTGCGAATATGACTTTATTTGGAAATAGGACCTTTACAAATGATCAAGGGTGGAGCATAACCCAAAATAAGATTCTTTTAAAAAAAGTAAATTTGGATAGAGACAGATGCTCAAATGATGTATAAGCACAAAGAGATCACTATCTACAAGCCAACCAACACTTGAGTCTACCAGAAGCTCGGAAAAGAGGCCTAGAACAGATCCTCCCTCAAAGCTCTGAAGGAAACAACCCAGCTGCACCTTGATTTCAGACTTCTAGTCTCCAAAACTGTAAGACAACAGAGTTCTGTTGTTTGAGCCACTCAGTTTGTGGCAGCCCCAGGAAACTAATATGCCATCTTTTTTATTTAACTGGCATTTACCCTATTATAAACTATGTGTTTTCAAAAAGAATTTTAATTTAAAATTAAAAGGTGGGTTCTGAAAAATGACAGTACCTGGCTATATGCACACTTCTTTCTCTACCAATTCTCATCTCCCAACAATGAAAATATCATCTTGGAAAACAGACAATTCTTACTCCTTTTTGAATATGGTGTAGCTGCTTTCCTAACCATCCCTGGATGAACAGTAATAAGAAAAAAAAAGGAGAACTCACGTATGATGAATACCCACATCCATATCTGCCTTACATATGCTAGGTGCCAATACACATTATCTTATTCAAACTTCACAATACGGTATGAATTATTCTCCCCATTACTAATGAGAAAAATCAATGTTTAGAAAGGTTAAGTGGCCCAACATGATATAACCAAGACGTGGGTGAGCCAAGATTCAAAAACACCTTGCTCTTAATTAACTACACCAACCTCCCTGAACAAATACTTCTGAACAAATTCCCTAGATATGATTTCCTACAAAATTTGTTCCAATCACTATGTGTTGAATGAATCAATGAAGAGACCTTATAAATCTTATCTAATTCCTCCCATTTTTACTTTAAGAAAACTGGTCTGAAGAAGTGAAGTGACCCAATCAAGGTCACAAGTGTTAGTGGCAGAATCAGGCATCCAACCAAGACTCCTGATTTCCATTATACCACCTAAGTATGAGGACAATAGCAATACAAGAAAATAGAGAACACAGATGCTAGAATCAGAGTTCTCAATTCAAATCCTGGCCTTCCCATTTACTGACTGTGTTAATTTTGCAAGTCACTAAACCTCTCACTAAACCACTGTTCTCATCTGAAAATGGAGATAATTTTCTCACATAGTTACTCTAAGGACTGAATAAATTAATATGTAATTTAAAGTATTTAAAACTGTGCCTGGCACATTAGTTAGTGCTACATTTGTTAATTGTTGCTATTGTTAACTATTATTAAATAATACTAAGCAAACACCAAAGAGTATACAAACATTGACTATAGTTTTATAAAATTACAGGCAAATGCACTCATTGAGTGATAAAGAGAGAAACATAGAGAGGGTGTTTATTCCTGTACATTTGCCTAACTTATTTATTAATAACAATATTTATTTGTATCTATTTACTCTGTGCCAAGCTTAGTATTTGGTACATTACAGGTAATACTAAATTTAAGACACCATCAATTGCAAAATGCACCAATATTTCATTTACTCTCCCCAATAGCCCTATTAGGTAGCGTTCCCCTCTTCTGAGGTACAGAGAGGTTAAATAACTTATCCAAGGTCACAGTAAATGGCCAAACCAGGTTTCAATCCCAAGTCCTTGCACTGAACCACTTAATCACCAATTCGGTGATTCTCAAAACTTAATGTGCACAGAATCACCTGGAATCTTGCTAAAATGAAAACTGACTGAGCAGGTCCGGGGAGGAGCCTAACTCTCTGCAGTTCTAACAAGCTCCCAGGTGTTGCAGGTGCTGCTGGTCCTGGATCACCACCCAGTGCCTCACTATTTTGCACTACTTCCCATGACAACAACTCCTCCTCCTGGGTCTCCACCCGCATATCTCAGCAATCAGCTAATGGAAAGTTCGTTATCTCCCAAAAGACATAAAAGTCTCCTAATTAAGTCTTTGTTTCCTCGCCACTTTCACTATTCCTCCCTCTGCCCTCCTGGGCCACCTCAGCTCAGTCCATACTCTCCTTTCTAAGGCAGCTACACAAAGCTATCTGAGAGGCAGCTAACAGGGAATTTCAAAATGAATGGCTGGGGTACCTGTGGGGCCCTCTTTTAATGAAAATAATAATTTCATGCTTGGATGATTTGGGGTGACAAGGAGCCAACTCACGGTCCACATCACGCCTGTGACTGAACAGTGAGCGAATGTTTCTGGAGTAAGCTGGGTTATTTACTTCCATCATTTCTCCGAAGATAATGGGTGTGAACCTCTCCCAACCCCAACTCTCAGCGCTGGTCTCTGAGCAACACAGGTAATTATGGGTCTGCCTACTTACCACAGAAGCAACTAGGTTCAGCTGGGTCCAGTCCTCCCCTGCTCCACCTGTCCTACATTTTAGGGTTCATCTTCGTGCTTAAGAACACTACCAAACACACTCAGAAGTGGTTGCACTGCACAAGAATGTGTCATAATAACCCTCCTATGGTTGTCCTGGATGCCTGGGCTTAAAAGGAAGTCTGCAACTGAATTCTATGTGCTATACCTGAGTGGGTGTATGCAGCACCACCCCACAGCACAGGCTTGTTCTTCGACTCCAGAGCCCTGCAGGTTCCTCTCTTTACCACAGCCCCAATGCTCCATGGTAAACAATTTCTACAATTCTAATTCAGTAGTTCAAATCGGACCATGTTCAAGAGTAGTCTGACTTGAAAATCTTAAAGCAACTCAGATCACAAATTCAAAAATTATATTGTACTTAAGAGGATCTAATGCCAAGTGGAGTTAATCAGGTCTGGGTTCAAAACCTAGTGCAGTCACTTACTAGCAGTGTGGCTTTCAGGGAAGTTATTTAGGTTCCTTAGGCCTCAGTTTCCTCATCAATAAAGTCTACCAATGTCATTGTACTGTCATAGAATGTCATCTGTAGTAACTCAATGAGATAAAGCACCTTTATATCAATACCTTCATTTCCTCCGTTTTTCTCCCCATCCCTAATATATAAAGTTCATAATGCACACCAGTATCAAATTACATAAATGAACTGTGATTAAGTGTGGTTTCATTAAAAAAAAAACAACACTATTATCTGGAGAGCTGATCTGGCTTTAACACTAACTAATTATATGACCTTGAGCAAGTTATTAAACCTTTCCATGCCTCACTATAAGGAACAAGAGTGGGCTGAACTGATCATCTTAGTTCATTCATTCAACAAATATTTACTATATGTCAAACACTCTTCTGTTGCTAGAGATACAACAGTTAATAAACAAATAAAAATCTCACTCTCAAGGAGTTTCCATTTTAGTGGGAGGAAGAATCAGGCAATAAACAAGGTAAGTAAAATATGTTAAATGATAACAGGGGGTTCCAGGAATGAGGTGAAGTAAAATTATAACATTCCAAAAGGAAAAATGACAAAGAAATAAAGATTAGAGGCTTATATATTTCTAAAATTCCATTTCATGGAAATTAGAAGATCATATAACGGGATTTTATTATATTCTACACATTACAATTCTCCCATCTTATTGTAACCCTGGCCTTCAGCTCCTGAAAAGATTATGTATTTAGTATACTCAAAACACTTAGGAAGGAAGCATCTCCCACTGAATCCTAGCCACATACTCAGACCAGAGTGTCAGGGATCTGAAAGAATTCTCAGAACATCTGGTTTGGTTTCCTGTGTTTAGCAAATGAAGAATTAAACTATCCCTGAGAGTGCTCTATCTTCCTTTGAAATTCTTAAGAATAAAAATGACATAAAGATCCTAACAATCCAATGTTATTACCCTTAGGCTCACTGGGATTTCTCCTACTATTATTTCAAGCTGCATCCTCTTATTTATTATTGAGATTGATCATGCAGTGAACATTTACAACAAATCTGTGTGCACAGCCTTCATTCATCAAACAACTCTCCAGCACCTGTATGTATTAAGCACTGTGCTAAGGCTAGGAAACAAAGTGTGGAGCGAAGATAACATATAAACAACCAAACCACAATCCTGTGTGGTGTGCATATCAGAAGATTATACAACTTACAAAAGAAGCAGGGAGGAAAGACATTAACCACATGGGAAGGGAGGGTAAGGCAAGGCTTCCCAACAGTAACAATGTCTGAACTGTGTTTAGGGGTAAAACAAATGTCTGAACCGGAGTTTGCTGGCAGGTGAGGTGAAGAAGTGAAAAGAGGAATTCCAGGCAGAGGAAATAACGTGGGCACACAGAGATAGTCTCCAACTGGCATGCCAAGGAACCTGAACATAGCTTTGTCCTGACAGTGAAAAATGCAAGGAAAATGAGGTTACAGAAGTGGGCAGGGGTAAGACCATCACAGGCTTTGTTGCACGCTTGGTCTTTATTATACAGGCAATAGAAATCACTGAGGAGTTTCAAGCAGCATCCATCTTCACAAGTCAGAAAATGAGCTGTAACCAGAAGGAGAGGAGAAAAGAATGCAAGGGTTTCAGCTGCGCTCAGACAACATAGCTAGGTAAAGACAAAGGGAAGCAGTTAATGACAGCAACAAATATTTTCTGCCTTCATTAGCCCCTTAATACTGCCCCACACCTATCTTCTCTTACGTCTCATCAGACATGATTTTGCACTTTGGGGAGTTTTTTCCTGACAGGAGTTTGAAAGCAGGAGTGATGGGGAAGAAAGTGAAGTCAGAGCAGTGAAGAGCAATCACAGCAGTCCAAGTAAGACATAGCAAGGCCCTGAACTCGTGAATTGGCAATGGGGCTGCAGATGACAGATGGAGAGAGATGGAAAAGATGGACTTGCTGAAAGATGGGCTGCCTGGGCAGGATGAGGGAGAGCGGGGAGGCAAGCACGGAGCCCAGATTTCTGGTTTGGACAACTGGATGAAAAAGGAAGGCATTCACTGAGATGGAGGACGCAGGAAGAGAAGCATGTCTGAGAGCAGGGAAAGGGACAATGACATCCATTCTCGACATACCAAGTTTGAGATGTCTGTGGGACAATCGTATGGAAGAGAATCACCATTGTGAAGGGTGCTGGAAGCTGCCAGCAATACAAACAAATCTAACCACCACCACCATTTGCAGAATGATTCAATTCACGAAGTACATCACATGCACCTCATCTCACACCAACTATACCCTCAAGAAGATAACAATTAGGCTGGGAAGTTACGACAAATACAACACAAAAAAACAAACTCTACAATTCAGTTTTGGTTTATGATGAATTGCAAGAAAAACAACTGTTATACCTAAAGACCATAATCAAAGGCACCCATTAGCTTTCCAATCTCTGGAACTTTAATTTTCCATGTCATCTCAAGCTTATTTGTTGAAGGTATTATACATCTTTACAAGTCAGAAAAATGGAATGTAATCAAGAAAAGGAGGAGGAGAAAAAGGAGTTTCATCCCTGCTCTTAGACAATATATTAAACACAGGCAAAGGCAACGGGACGCAGCTCATGACAGCAACAGGTACTTTCTGCCTTTATTATCCCCTTAATACTGTTCCCTGGTGGTGCACTGGCTAAGCCTTTGGTGCTAGCTTGGTGCTGGCACTGTCAACGCTGCGACCTGGGTTCAATTCCCAGCCGGGGAACTACCCACATTCAAAAAAACAAAAAACATACCACCTGTGCTACTGCCTGTTCTCCCTTCTCAAGGCCATATTCCTGCCAGGGCCGCCACTGCCTCACCCCTTCCTAGAACCCACCCACAGGACAGTCGGAGGAGGCTTGAGAGCTGGGAACCTAAAGCTTCCTCTCTTTTCTCTCCCACAGGGAGGGATGGAGGGAAATTCCAGCCCCTGACAAATCCCCATTCTTCCTAATAAAGTCAGTATTACATGAATACTATTATTCTACTAATTACCAATAAAAACAATGAACTAGTCCTCTGAGAAATGTGAGGATCTCAAAGCACTCCAACTAAATTAGTCTGGTCCCTGCTTTCCATTAGTGAAATGACCCTACAGAGCCTGGGAGGGTCCTACATTCTTACCCCACAGCAGTGCCCCAGACCAGGCCAAACCAGCTTCTTTCCAACCCAACACGGTCCCCGTGGCTCATGGCTCATTTGTGGTGTTTGTGAGTACACCAGGTCTGGAATAAATTTCCGGATGTTACAAAGACAATTTGTACCACAGGACCCCAGTGTTCCCGGTGTTCTCTTTGCCTACACTTCAGCCACAGGTCACCGGAGAGTGAGGCCCCCGTCAGGATTCTGTCCTGGCTGTATGGCAAGAGGACATAGTAATAAGGTCCCACATGACTAGAGAGGACATGAGAGAGAAACTGTGTGACACCAAAGGGCCATGGATGGCAACTCCCCTGCCATCCTAGTTTGAGCAAAGATGATCCTGTCTCTGTCAGTCCCCTCTCCCTCTGGACTAGGTCTCACCTTCTTTTGTGAACATGATAGCTAAGTGAGGAGTGAGCATCCACTCTTTGTTCCACTGCTTTATTGCTTTGCCGTTTGTAATGGCTATTGTATACTGTAACTCCTAGAGGGCAGACAGAAGGATTATGAACTCTACTCAGTGTTAGATACTATACTACATTTAAAGTGGCTCTTATAGAGACACTTCCGCTGATGGTGACAACGAAGATAGTGGAGGGAGTTTGTACGTGCAAAGTGGCATCCCCTGAAATATCCTTCCACTGCAATATGTAAACCAGACGCAAAGGACACACATATACACACGCACTTACCTCTTTCAGGCCATAGAGAGAAACTGTATCAGATAAGCCAAACCAGGGACTGAAACAAGATCAAAGATTCTCCAAATTAGTGGAGACACACCTTCCACTCCCTGGAGTGACTCATGTCAAGTTTATTCGATAAAGAGTCCAAATTTACAAAACAAGGAGCAGAAAACAAGTTACACTGTGGGGAACATGCCAGTTAACAACCAAAAGATGCAGAGCATGCCAAAAGGGTAAGACCCAAGTCAGTTCTGAACTGGACCTAATACATTAGGAAATATCCTCTACATTAGAGTAAGAGTAAAGAAACAAAAACCAACCAAATAGAGGACAAAGGAAAGGGTAACTAAAACTCTTTTTAGATATAAAGGTCAGATAAACTCTGAAGGACAGACATTATCATGATCTGAGTGGCAGTGATTATATTGAACCTGTTAAAGTAAGGACGGGAGGGTTCTGAGTCATGAGAACAAATACATCACGTTTGCTACCCGCCTGCCAAAATAAACAAGGGGGAGGCTGCATCTTCCACAATAGCCACTCTGTCTAGTCTTGCAAAGAGCCCGGGTCTTCACAAGCCTGGTCTAAATAGAATAGGGGACACTAATCCCACAGTCTTGATGGAAAGCACATATGTTTTCTAAGCTCAACTACCCTGGGGAAAGTAAATGAAGCTAGCCTGTGAGACTTATGCGGAAGCTAAACCTGGAGTTCACTCTCAAACCAATGAATTCTACAAGCTTCCTTTCAGGTAATGAGATGCGGATTAAAGACTACAGGTGAGAAAAGCCTCTTCTACATCAAGGGTCAAGATACCCCTGACCTCAAAAGTCAGATTAAGTCAATAAACAGATAAGAATCCATTTCTGCCCCTGCACTTTACTAAAGGCGATAAAGGGATATGAAAGTAACAAAAATGGAGTGACAAAATACAAGCCATCCAGAAAACAATCAAGCAGACGTTAGCTACACTTTTTTACAAGGATCCCTTATTCTTCTAGCAAACCTATGCTGGAAAACTCTGATCCTAGATCAATCCACCCATCTGCTCCTCAGGATCTACAACCAGGTTGATGAGTGCCTCTGGTGCTAGGGAAAGAGCGTGTAAGTACTTGCATGCGCATGAGCACACACACAAACCCACAGCCCCTACTCTCAGCAGATAACTTCACCCTCTACTTAGTACAAAGAGTTACGAGCCAAGGGGAAATTCCCTCAAGTTCCTACATCTTTAATCAACCAACTGAAGCACTTGCATTATTGCCTGCCTTCCTCTTTCTCATCACACACATTCTTCTGATTCTGGAACCCATGCTTCCAACAACTATTTAAATTTTATTATATCTCCCCTTCTCTACTGACTCTTTCTAAGCAGCACTTAAATATGCTTAAGTCTCGCCTACTTTACAGTAAACAAAACTCCCTCCAGCCTACATCCCCCTCTATATAATGCCTTCCTCCTCTCTCTTTGTTACTTCAAAGTCCAGGTCTCAAAACTCACTCCATTTCTGCACCTCATTCACTTCCCAACCCACTGCGTGCTGGAAGTACTTCCCCCAGCGCCACTGAAAATGCTCCAGTAAAGGGGACCTTTACTTGACCTCTGCATAATCTGACATTGTGTGGCATAACCTCCATCTTGAACTCTATTTTTGGTGGACAATTTCTTTCAGGGCCCACTCTTCCTTCCTCTGCTCCCTTGGAGTTCCCCACAGTTTTTGTTTCAAACCTCTTCTCACTGTACACATACTCCTAAGCAATCCTCCTGCCCACTCCTGTGGTTTTGATTTGATAAGCTGGTGATTGCCTCACTTATATAGCTCTCTGAGCTCCACATTCTGTATAACCACGTACCAACCTGCTGGACACCTCTGGGGAGCATCCCACAGAAACCTCAACCCCAACGCAACCAAAACCGAACTCAGTATCTTCCCCTTGCACCAGCACTGCCACCATTATCACCGCAAATAACCCTCCTTCTCTTATACTGTCTATTTCAGTTAATCACCCTGCCCACCCACACAGAAACCCAAGTCAGAAACCTGTAAATCATCCTAGGTTCTTCATTCTCCATAAACCACATTCAATTAGTCAACAAAACACATGATTTTATCCCCTCAAAACTTCTTGATTTGCCCACTTTGCAACATTACTACTTCCACAATCTTAGTTTAACCCTCTCCCTAATCACTCCCTGTCCAAATTCTGTACAGTCATACCTTGGTTCTCAACTGCTTTGAAACTCATCAAATTTGCTACTTAACGCATTTTGACGTGAAAATTTTTGTCCTGGTACTGGACACCCATGCTAGAACTTGTTGGTGTCAACAGCCTCGTGACTCACTACCCTTCCCAGGAGAAACAAGGGGGTCACGCATTAGTCACGAAGTAGTTCTAGCCCTGTGCACATCCCCTCGCGTCTTGTCTTAGCTTCTGTGGTCATTTTGTGTGTTTTGTTTGGGAATGCATTAAATTTATTTACATGATTCCTTATGGGAAAAATGTATTTGGGACTGGTTTTTGGTACTCGTCTCACCTTCTGGAATCAATCAATGATGAGTACCAGGTACCACTGAAACAGCTTCCCAACTGGTCTGTCACTAGTACTGACCCTCTCCAATTCTCCTTCGCACTGCTGCCAGGGGAGAAATAGCTCTGAAATACAAATCTAATCATAGCCTTTCTTGCCTAAGATCCTTCAATGGCTCCTAAAACCCTGTAAAGTCCAAATTTCATATACTAGGTCAATCAACATTTTAGTCCTGCCCATTTTGCCTGCCTCCTCTCATTTCTCCTTCCCCCACATCCTCCACTCCAGCCTTACTAAGCCCCTGTATTCCCTTAACCAGGAATGCCCTTTACCTGAAGGTTTTGCCCCAGAGTCCCAAATCCTGTAGGTGACAATTCAGTCATTTCCTCTCAGCTGCCCCGCTCCCGCTTCCCACCCTGACTCTAGTGGGCACTCCTGGTCACTTACCAAGGCACCAGACTTACCTATGTGAGAACATCGCTACCCTAATGGTAGCCGTCAGTTTCCCTCGTTAAACTGGAAGATCAGAGAGCTGCAAGGACAACATTTTTGTTTCCTCGGCTCTTTGCCTACTGCCTGGTACAGAGGAGACATTTAATAAATGTTTATTAATTACATGAGTAAATGGATCCTCCCAACAAGCCCCCTGATAGCTTAGTAGATTAGCAGTTTAAGATATAACTGAAGGGGTTCCCTGGTGGTGCAGTGGCTAGGCTCCAGCACTCTCAACGCCACGGCCTGCGTTTGAATCTCGGCCAGGGAACTACCCCGTGCCCCCGCTCCCCCAAAAAAATATATAACTGAAGATTTTAGAGTGTATTTAAGAGGATTTCTAATGCGATTCTTGGCCAGTACTCCTGGAAGCATACGATGAAATTTGTCCAGAGTGGCTAGGAAAGGTGTTCTGGGGTGCTCAGCATTGCTAATGAGAAGACAAGACTCAAACACAACTTTCAGTCATAGGTTCAATTATACAGCCCTATCTAACAAGTTCAAAACGGAGTAAAATCTTTAAAAGAAGTTTTTAACACAAGAAGAGGACCTTGTTTTGGAAAAGGCATGGGGTTAGTTAATTTTTTCAAGGCAAAAATCTTCTGGAAAAGAGTCTGCAATGTTATTAAACTTAAGTCCCTGTACCTGCCCAAAATGTCTCTCAAACATATCCCGCTCCTCTTTACCAACTATCTCTTCATCTAACCTCATGGCTCAACTACAACAGTGTCCTCTTAGTGAAGGTCTCCACTCTCATCTCTCATTTACACAACAACTATATTCATTCTGCCCATTGTATATTAAAACTGAGATTCCTTGTACTGACATTCAGAATCTTTTCTTCCCTTATCCCTAATCATAATATCGTTCTCTCAACACTTCTAAGGGGCCCACTAAACTCCCCACTATCCCCTTCTCCAATGCAGTATCTCTTTATAGGTACCAGTAGAATGCAGTGTACAAAGTGAGCTTATTTCATTGTTGTTGACTGACTAAAAAAGCACAGCCAAAAGAAAAAAAAATTTCACTTCCTCCCTGTCTCAATCCAACATGTCCCTACGGGTTGAAAACTTATCTACACTCCAAAAGACACTCCAAGCAAGCTCGTTCTTTTCATCAACACGAAGGAATTGTGTTTACCTTTCTGAACAAAAATCATGACAGAAATCTGCTATGGTAGGAGGGACTCCAGCAGTAAAGCTAGCAAAGCCCTTGCCCAACGAAAGATGCTGACTGAACAATTAATTTACTTGTCCTAGGTGATGACCCAAATCATCCCTGACGACTGGCATATCACTAATGACTGACTGACACATGGTCAGGCAGAAGAAAGCAAGTTTGAACAGAGAAAGAAAAATAAATGCTTGTGCGCAATGAGAGAAGATTTACACTGTAACACAAATTTATGCAGCCACAATGTAGCAGATCCCAGGCTGGGCAGAAAGGGTGTATCCTTGAGAACTCCATTCTTTCCAGGCAGAGCAAGTCTATCTATGTTGGTATGCCGGCCTCTCCACCCTCCTCCTACACACACATGCACACACACACACACACACACACACACAAAACTAAAGAAGGCATATTTTCTAAAGCTCTGTATACACTTTTATATTTTTTATAATTTTCTACATTAAACATATACTTTTAAGTATGAAAAGGAAATTATTTTAAAATATAACTTGAAAGTGCTAATATGATTGCCCCCTTCTCCTGAAAGAAATTCCCTGTCAATTAAACACACACAAAACAAGTATAAAAAGTCCCTACATTATAAGTATATAAAACCTTCTTAGGGAAACAATCCTAAAGGACATGAGGCAATACAAGAATAATATAAAACAGTGTATAGTTAAGAGTCTAATTGAGAGGTAGACATTGTAAGAGATCAGAGAAGGGAAAGATCAACGTCTGATAGAGAGTAATGGGAGAAAGTTGCATGGAGGACACAGATCTAATGCTTAGCTTTAATATAATAAAAGAGGTAAGATTTGAATAATCAGAAAGAAAGGGAGAGAGCGTTCCAGGAAGAGCGCATATAAAAGCAGAGAGGCAGGTATGAGGACCTAGAACAGGGGTGTCCGACCTTTTGGCTTCCCTGGGCCACACTGGAAGAACTGTCTTGGGCCACACATAAAATAGACTAACACTAACACTAATGATAGCCTGATGAACTAAAAAAATGTCTGTACATAATTTTTGTAATGTTTTAAGAAAGTTTACACATTTGTATGGGGCCGCATTCAAAGTCATCCTGGTCCACATGTGGCCCAGGCTGCAGGTTGGAAAAGCTTGACCTGGAAGGACCTAGACCTGCCCAAAGGCAGCAGAGAGCAATGCTGGGCATCAACAGTTGATATACTTAGGTATGCAGAGCAAGTAAAATTATGGCAGGACCTGAAAGCTGGAGACAAAGAATCAGGGATTCATTGTCATTTATTCCAGGAACTGGGAAGTTCTGAGAGGAAAAACAACATTTATTAGAAGTAACCCAAAAGAGCTGGAATAAACATTCTTAGAGACTGCAAGCCAAGACGACAGGCCTGAAAGGGCTCTTCCAGGCCAAGAAATCAGTAAATGTCCCTGGTAAAAGCAGGACAACAGGGACTTACACTCCCATCAAAACCATGAAGAGCAGGAGCAGGAGCTTTAGCACACCACACAGCTAGTCACAACATGGTTCAACATGTAATTACCAGAAGAACTGAATGGGGCCACCGTGTTTAGTAAAAGGAGAAAAGCCTGAGTGTTTTCAAGACCACTAAAAAAACACGACCAACTCATTTTGCAACCCATAATTATTTACTTGTGACTTTTGATCTTGGGATGTTTCTGTTCGCAAATGTGTACTCTGAAGTATTCTTTCTACCAGGCATGAGCTCTAAAACCTGAAACTGGCACTGAAAAATACCAGGACAATAAGGTTTCAGCTGATGCATTTCCCTGGCTTGTGTTACGTCAACTGCCAAACAAGCCCAAGATGAAAGCAGGAGTTCCCATAAGTGCTGTTAGCACATGCACACATTTTATGATTTCAACAGCATGAACGTGCCCAAAGCTTGTGATTTCCCAGCAAAGGGACTCGATTCCCTTTCTAAATCAACAGTCCATGTCCAGAAGCAGCAATTGCTCCATGGTTCTGTCTAGAAGCTATCCACTCCAATTCAAGGGTTGTGTTCTAAAAAAGAACTTAAAAACTGAATCTACAATCAACCAACAGGTTGCATCAGAGTATCACTTAGGTAAACAATACCAAATCCTCAGCCTGCATTTTCCAACCAGTGTGTTAACAAAGCTTTACCACTTTGCGCTACATTGGTATTGTATAAGAATTTCAAAGTGATTTATATACCATGAAAACGCTCCCTTAATAAGAGGAAAAGAAATTCTCCACAGTTCACAGATTTGAAAATGTATGCCACATAAGGTGTGTAACTTAACAGTTCAGAGACTAAACCTAATAATAATGATACTAACAATTAAAGTATTTGCATAATTATCTCAACTCAGTCATTGTTTTGATTTTAAAACTTCCTTCTCTGATACAATGCAAAACTGCCATCTAGAACTCTGGATCCTGGCTCTTGGACAATAATTTAAGTCTCTATGCCTAAATTTCCCCATGTGTTTAAACCTTCCTTACAGGATATTACAAAGATCAAATAAGATAATATGAAAGTGCTTTATAAAATACAAAGTATTACGAAGGGTTTTCTAAACATCAATGGCCTAATAGGTTCCAATAGCTCACTAATATTCTCATGAATCCCAAGGAGTTAGTATTATCGTCTCCAATTTAACAGATGAGAAACTCAAAGATTGGAAGTTAAGCAACTTTTCCAAGGTCGGTGGCACAGCACAAGTGACAGAACTAAGACTGGAGCACAAGACTTAAGAAATTCAAAGCCTAGTCTATTTCTACTATATCATGCTGCCTTTCTGTTTTTGTTTGTTTTTTTAAAGACATTAAATAATAGATGGCCCCTTCACTCCTCTCTGTACAGTAAATTTTGTGGGTTTTTGTGATATGAACAAAAATCAGTCATAACTAGCTTCATATAGCCCATGACACCTAGAGAGAACTCTTAAGTTTTTAAGTACCAGACAGCCCATGTTACCAATGTTGAAATGTGAATGTTCTCCTTTATTCCTAGTCCAGCCTGGCACGTAAAGACTCTTTAGTCTCTAGGGCTTTGTGAAAACAGAAAGTCTAATTCCAAGAACCAACTTATGTATTACCCTTTCTATTTAACCAACCACCAAGAACCTAGATTGTGTTTGTTTTTAAACCTCCTCTCTAAAACCTAAAACTATGCCCATATGTGGTCAGCTTCTTCAATAGTCTGTCATTATCCTAGGAGAAGAATCAGGCCTTGATTCTCCTATCTCTCTGACCGTTCCTTCTTAGTTTCCTCTGGTGTTCATAAGGACCTCAATCTACAGAGAGAAACTTTGTGACTGGACCATATCATCATCTGGATGAAATAAGTCCTCAAAACAATGCACCCCTCTTTTCTTTGTTTCCACGTTTACCAAGCAACTGTCTGATTACTAGCTTTATAAGCACTTTGGTACAAGGGGAAAGGCACCCCAGATCATGATGTAAGTATTCTAATCACTGGACAGGTATATCCTCTCTTATGAAGTAATAAAATTAGCATGCTAATTGTTGCTTTTTAAAACACTTTCAGCGACTGACTCCCCCACTGCCCATGGAATAAACCCATAAAAGAATCTTTACAAGCTGGACTCAGGGTCCTTTACAGTACCATGTGCTCTCTCATCAAAACTCTAGCCCTTTAGTCACATCCAAACTATTCTTGTTCCTCAAAGTCCTCCATTCACGTTCCTAACTTCATGCCTTTGCACATACTATTTATTCCCTCTGCCTCCTCCCCTCCCCACACTCCTCCATCTGACCAAATCCCATTCATCCCCAGAGGTGCGCTGAGGTGTCACCACCTTTGTCAAGTCTCCCAACGAACCCACAAGGGGAGATACTCAACCCTACTCTTGCCTCCACAGTACTTTATCAATACCTCTATTGTAGCACTTACCACAGTATTATAATCAGTTGTTTGCAAATATCTTTTCCTTACTATATGTGAATAACCAAGGGCAGGAACCACTTCCCATTCATAACTCTGGCATCTCCAGGGCTGAACACTCTGTACCTCTAACAGACATTTAATAATTGTTGGAGGACTGGAATAAAGGACATACCCTGGCTATGTTGGTTGCAGCCCACTCTGAATAGTTATGATCCAGAGTTATTATCAAATACCTCCTCCTGTTTGCTGACCTGTCAGGCTCAGAAAGAGCCTTTGGGATGTTTAGGAAATGAGAGAGAATGTTTATGTCTACGCTGAATCATGTAAACCATGCTCACAACCAATACACAGAGAAATGATTGACAAACACAATCCTGGAAAATCCATGCCTGACAACCTTTCCTAATACAGTTAAAAATATACTCTCTACGCCCTTACATTGCAAACGCATCACTTCCCTTCTCACCTTTGCTCCTTCTAGGGGCAGTTTATGCAGCTGAAAACTTGAACTCTCCTGAATACAAAACTCCTGTTTCATTTGTAGTATGAGGTACTACAAATAATAGCAGCAGAGAAAGATCCAAGTAATTTGGTGGCCAACCAACAAAAGTCTAGAACCCGATCATCATCAATATTTCCCCAAGTCTCTCCAAATTGAATTCCTAGCTTTACCCTCACAAACTCCCTCCCCTGGTCATTCTATTGATTCCAGCTTAGGCAAACAGTTCTATTATGGCAGTAAGGGGATTTCTAAGTATGGAAAATGCAGGAATTCCCTACAGCAAAGTAACAAAGGCCCGGATGCTAATCCATCCTGACTTCCCAGTGAGAATGGTGCAGTGGGGAGGGAAGAGAAATCCTTCTGCACCTATCATAGAGCAGACTGCATGACAACCTCTTACAGCTCAAGTTAATGTACTTTGGCCAACCATTTTTGACTCATTTCTTGCCTCAAGAAAGAGTTCTGCATCTGGGAAGGATCGAATTCCTATACACCTGATCAAAAAGTCCTTCAGAGAAAAGCCAAACTGAGTGAGACAACTAAAACACCAGAGGTGCCTCTTCCCACTTCTTTCCTTTGCTAGGACATCCAACTTCCTTTCAGCTAGCGGCCACCAGCAATGCAATCCAGTGAGGGGCTGAGATTTCTTCACCTGTTTTTGTTTTAATTCTGCTGATTTTTAAAGCTACCACAGCCCGAGACAGGCCCAGAGGCTCCTCACTCTGAAGAGCACAGTGTTGCTCAAAAGCCTGCAAAGAAAACTTAATGGAACCATTCACTTGGCAGCATTTTTTTCAATGAAGTTCAGCAGCACAATCTAACCTCTTTGTGCTCTGAAGTGAACCACAGTGCTTAAAAGAAAGACCACAGGGGTTTGACAGAAAACTTGCTGCAGGCAGGAAAACCTGGACAGCTTGCAGCAGCTGATGCCGAAGGGGACAAGTAGCACTGCTACACGGGTCCATTTTAGCATTTCACGTCTCTCTCCCAGTCTCTTGCCCTCTCCCTCCCTCCCTGCATTCCCAAGCAGGGCTCTAGTGCCACAAGGAAGAAAAAAAAAAAAGGAGCATTTTACAGCTTATTCATTAGTTTCCCTTCACTGGGTAGGTGTCGTAAACAAGTATGCTGGACTCCGTCAAAAGGACTGAAGTTTCCTCTTCTGCAGATGAAAAGAAACTCAAGGCCCAGTCACAAGGGCCCCAGCTGAATCAAAGAGGAGAAAGTGCTGCCTATGAAGTTTCTGGGAAAATGTCCATGTTTGTGTAAAGCGCAACTGCCACATATAGCAAATCCCAAAATTGATGTTAAAGATCCCAGGAGGGGCCTCGCGGGGCCACGCATCCCTGGCTTCCACTTAAGGGGCAGCTACAGCAGGGAGGGGAATGCTGTCCCCGGACCCTCTGGCCTGTCAAAACTTTCTCGGTCCACACCCGAGGTTTAGGTGAGGCGTTCAGTTGCAGCACTACTTAGCAAGAGAGCCTCCGGGGACCGAAATCCGAGTTCCCAGACAAATGTTTATTTCTGAGAAAAGAAGCAACAGACCCCTGCCTCGGCCAGGCTCGAAACCCCCGGGTGAGGGTGGCAGGAGGCCTCGCCACCAAAACTGCACACTCACGGACACCGGCCCCAAAGAAACCAAGGAGGTTCGCCCCCTCGGCTGCCACGCGACTGATAGGCGACTGGGGAAGACAAAAGGGGGCGAGGGACCCTCGGCAGGCACGCAGCTGTCCGAGCCTCTCCGAGGAAGCCCCGCACGGGGTACAGAACCGGCAGCCTCTCCCCCGCCGCACTCCTCCTCCTCCTCGGCAACTCCCCACAGCAGGAGGGCTCCAGAGCCGGCTCCCGGTCTCGCCTCCTTCCAGCTGGGCCAGATAGGAGGTCAGTAATGTACCCAATGCCGTGGAAAGCGCCGCTGACTGCAGGAGACGGTTCCAGAGCCGCCTCCCGATTCTGTAAATAAATTGGCCCCGAGAAACAGCAGCCCCAGCGCCGGGGTGGGCGCGACCCCTCCCGGCCGCCCCACCTGCAGCAGATGCGGAGGCCCACCCCGCGCCGGCCCCCGGCCCCGGCCGCACCTTTGTAGCGCTCCAGCACATCCTCGTACGCCTGCACGAACTCCTTCTCCTGGCTGCGGTTGGCCGGCTGCTGACCCGGCACGTAGCCAGCCATGGCCGCCCGCGCCGCGCTCTCCCCCGGCCCCGGCCGACGCCGGCTCCAGGCCCGCGCGCTGAGGCGGCGGCGGCCCCAGCCTCGGCCCTTTGTGCGACTGGGGGGCGGCGGCGGCGCCCTCACTGTCCGCTCTCCACCCGCTTCGCCCGGCCTGGCAGTCAGTCGCGTTCCGCTCCTCTGCCCGCTCGCACCCCGCCGGTGTCGGCTCGCGTTTCCGCCTCCCCACCCCTCGGCTCCGCTCCTCCCTCAGCCCGCCCCGGCGTGGCGGCGGCGGCTCCTCCTGTCAGGAGCGCCAGGCCCGACCCGTTCCCCGCCCCTCGGCACCGCCGCCTCCGCCACCCGGCGCGACCTCGGCCCGCGGGCTGCGCGGGCTGCGGCTGGCTGGGCCGAGGCTGCCCGCACGGGTCCCCCAGTGGCCGCCGACCAGCGCCCGCCCGGGACAGGGGGCCCGAGCCTAGCGGGGCGCCGGGGGGGCTCGGCCGGCGGCCGGCTGAGTAGGAGGCCCCCCGCGCGCAGCGGAATGAACAGCCGGGCCGGCCGCCGCGGCGGGGAGACCCCGGAGCCGACTCCGCCGGGTGGGCGGGCAGCGCATGCAGCGCGGACCTCCACCCGCAGCTGGGACAAAGGAGGGAGCCCCCTGGCTGGAGAGCAACCGCGCTGGGCCTGTGCAGCTGCTGGAGAAGGACCTGGGGAAAGGAGAGAGCCAAAGATGTGGGCGCCTCCGATCCCAGGGCTAGACACGGTCACCATGAGGGCAGGGGCAAGACCCAGACTGGCTGCAGTGGGAGGCCGAGGGCAGCACCGGGACCACAAAGAATCCCGGGAACAAAGGGTTTTCCAGCAACGCAAGAAACTGAACTCGCAGTGAGAGAGAGACCAAGCACCATGAAGTAAACCAGGCCACGGCTGCGGAGCCAGGGCTGAGAAATGACAACTGAGGGCGGGAAGAAAACAGGATTCTGCCTGCGCCGAGGGGTGAATAAGAGACCCAGCAGGGTCATCACAGGGTGACCGCCATTCGAACAGACTTAGATCCACAGGGGAGAAACGTAGGAATCTGAAACTGAAGCAGGACTGTTAAGGAACAAAGAAAAGGGTTCTGGGGCCCTAACGGGTCAGAGAAGAAAACGAGAAACCAGTGATTCTCTGTCAGGGGAAAGGAAGTGAAGAAAAACTGATAAATATGGGTAGGGATTTATTTGGGACCATTTTGAGGAGGGAGGCCTCAACATCATCTGATTCTCCATTCAGCTGTGTGTATTCATAGGCTGTGCTGGGGCCAAGAGCTGGGAATGACAACTCTGGTAAACGCAGGTGATCTTTTTGCCCACATCTGCCCCCAGCCAGCCATCACCCTCCCCAGCTTCATCCAGTCGCTAACTTGATTTTTCAGCGGGTGCGAAGGGATTGTGGGTAAAAAGTTAGGCTGGCTGATCTCACAAAAGCACATTAGCAAGTAAAAAATAAAAATAAAAAAGAATGTATGCGACATTGAGCAGCTAAAATTGGGACTTGGGCTTCCATTATGGTTCCCATTCTCTAAATTTTTAAAGAACAGCTTCTCACCCTCTGTGGCAAGGCCTGCATCTTTGTACGCTAGGAGTAGTGCCAAGTATTTGGTCAGTGCTTAGCGCATTAATAACGAGAAGAAAAAATTATACTTTTCACTAATAGGTGCACACTGGTGGTTTCTACATCACACTATAATCAGAAATCGGGTGAGCAAGTCATTAATCATATCTTTTTCCATCAAGTTTTGCTGACCTGCCCAAGTTCTAGGCATAGAGATCTTACAGGGAAGGGCCTACTAGAGGACAGACGGAGGAACTTGAACAAATGCTCACTTCCTTCCAGTTTAATCCTTTGTGCTTAAAAAAAGCTAGTTCACAGTTTGGTGTCAGCTGCTAATGAGCTCAGTTTAAGAAAAGGAGGTGAATTAGCTTGAGGTTTATTCTTTTTAAAATAAATTAAAGGCTTTTAGTAGGAAATGCAGGATGAAGGAGTTCTTGATTGATGGCATAAGCACATTTTTCGTAAACAGCAGAGAATATAGAAATGCTAATTCTGGGGATCTTGACTGTATCAGTGCTGAGTCATATTATTTTATACCATTAGGGCTAAGAAGGCCAGAAATACACATACACGCACCTCCACCCTCACCCCAGAGCAGACATCTGCCTCCTCATTTTCATTACAGTAAAAAGTCCTCCATCCCCTCCTGGGGCTGCTACCTGTGCTGTTTGGTGAGCAGATCCCTCAAGAATTGTGACTGAGGCTCACCAAAGGTGAGGAAAGACAAGACAAGGGCGAGACGGGAAAGCAAGTCTATTCTGGGAATCAGGCTTTGTTGAAGGCCTGAGAGATTTGAGGGGACAGGGCACGGGTTTGAGATCTGTTAAAAAAAACATGGTAATCAAGGAAGAAAGTTCCGGTTTGGGTTGTGGTTTGGGTTGTGGCTAGGGGGCTTCTCAGACACCAGTGGCTCTCTTGACAAAGATTTGCATTTAAATGCTCCCAAGAGATTTTGAAGTCATGCATTCTTCTAATGAATGGAAAGGGGGAAGTCCACATGTTTGGCTGATGTTCCTGCTTTACACCAAGAAAATTTTACAAGGATAGAGGAACAAAGCAGCTTCGCTTCTGGGGGGATGGGAAGAAGGAAGCCTAGGAAGGGGAGGTTTTAGGTTTTTTCCAAGCAACAGTCTAAATTTATAGCCTGAGCACACAATTGGGACAGCTCTGAAGCTTTCTCCTTTTGGTCTATGGTTTTCCTTTGCTCCTGATGGTGAGACTGCTGTTGCATTGCTAAGGAGGCGTCAATGGGGGGGAAGCAGGAGGAGGCAGGATGTACTCAGAAGGGCATCTAGTGGGGAGAAAGGGTAATACAAGTAAATAAAGCCCTATTTTTTTCCCTCTGTGTCCTCCCCCACTTAAGCCTATCAAGTAACCCTCACCCTAAGGCCCAGCCACTTTCAATTCTTTCAGTTCTTCAGACCTACTCTCTCACCTCAGGGCCTTCCCACCTACTTTCCCCTCAAGGCTGTAACCCTTCATTGCTCTCCTCTTTTAGCCTGGCTCACTCCAAACTCACAACCTCTGCTTAAACTCCCACAGGAAAATCTGCCTTTTTTTTTTTTTTTTTTTTTTCCCATATGTGGGTAGTTCCCTGGCTGGGAATCGAACCCAGGCCACAGCGTTGACAGCGCCAGCGCCGAAGCCTTAAGCCACTGCACCACCAGGGAACTCCAGGAAAGTCTGCCCTGATCCCCAGGAACAGTCGGTCCTCCTGACCCCTCAGCTCCCCTTGAAGTTATCATTCAGTGTCTTTCATCCTTACCAAAGCATTAGCTCCCTGAAGTCTGGGGCTGTTGTCTGTTTTGTTCACTACAGGACCCTTAGCCTCTAGCAAATGACCTGGCACGCATAGGGCACTCATTAAATATTTGTTTAAATTTTTTATTAAATGCCTGAATGAGCGAACCAGATGACCCTAAATTACTCACTGCCTGTGGCTTCTGACTAGCTAGAAGGCTAGGGTATTTAAGAAGAAAGCATGCTTATCTCTCACAGTATCCCTTATCTGTGCCTGGAGTTCAAAGTCCTCCATATTTTGACATCTGCCTTCTTTACAACCTTATCTCCTCTGATACCCCACTGTGCAGCATCTTCTATAATCAAAGGGAGCCTCTGCCTGGAATGTCCTCTGCCCCGCAACCCCACCTACTGAAATCCTACCTATCTTGAAAGCTAGACCCACAAGACTTCAGGTTTTTTGTTTTTTGTTTTTGTATGTGGGTAGTTCCCTGGCCGGGAATCGAACCCAGGCTGCAGCGTTGACAGCACCTGCACTGAAGCCTTAAGCCACGACACCACCAGGGAACTCCCGACTTCAAGTTTTTTGTTGTTGTTGTTAGACTTGTTGGGGTGACCTTGGTTTTGTTTTGTTGTTGTTAGAATTCAAGTTATTTTTAATGAATCCAGGTAGAATAGGCTCTTCTCAAAATCCCAACTGCATTTTCCTTCTTCCATTCCTAGAGCAACCACACATACTATAGGTGTCTGCATTGCTGCTCCTGTTAAGTAACTCCTGGTTCATAATTTCTCTCAGACAGAAACATCTATTTCATCTTTCTTCATTATAGGACCTAACACAATGCTTTGCACCTGGTAGATGGTCAATGACTATTTGCTGAAGGCATCAATGCCTCACTGAAGGCATATGGGGGTGGGGATGTGGGCTAGATTCAAGACAATAGAGAATCCAATTCAGTGTCCACAAACTGAGGGCACTTCAAGTACAGAGATGAAAGAGGAAGTGCAAAGTTATGTCTCCTGCTAGTGCTCCTCCTCCAACCTCTAAAAGGTTTACTCCCAGCACTTCTTCAGCTTGGCTCATGCTGCATTATTTTACATGTGTTCATTGATGCTTTATAAATAATTTGCTAGTACTAGGAGGGTGTGTGTGTGTGTGTGTGTGTGTGTGTGTGTGTGTTCCTTCTGTTTCTCCTTGCAGGGTAGACTGTCTCCAGTGCCTTTTACATTACCCAACAGTAGCTGGAACCAGCCACTAAGAGGCTGTCCCAAGCTAGTTCTTGGAAGAAAATCGAAAATCGTCTAGTTCCAGATTCAGGAGACCTGTCTCCAGGCCCAGCCCCAACCTTTCAGACACCACCTTTGGCCATCCAGCCAAAGCTCCCTTCTGCCCAGCTGCTGGAAACACTACACTTTGCCTCAGGTTCCCACATCTGCTCCGGGGTAGAAAGCCTTTGCCCACTCTCATGCTGCCCTCTTCTGCTCAGAAAGTGCAACATCACTAATTTAAGAGGCCTGTATGGTGCCAGCCACCCAAGAAGACAGGATCCCTGCCACCCAGCAGCCCGGCACCCTGTCACCATAGCAACCCTCAAAATGGTTACTCAGCCATCTGGGTTACCATAGCAACTGGCCAAGTCTCTCCACCTCAGCCTCTCCCTAGGCCTTCTCTCCTAGCTGGCTTGTCAGAGTCAATGCCAAAGAATCTCCAGTCCTCACTGGGGGAAATGAGCAGAGACTGGACTCCTGATAGGCAGCTGTCCCAAAGTGGTGTCAATGCCTCAGCAGCCCCGGGCTTCCAAGACACAGTGGAGATAATGGGTGTTAAGGCACTCTGTGAACCTTGAAGTGCTGCGCAGATGTTAGCTATTATTAAACTGCTGTGCCTTGTAATGTGGGAGGCAGTGGGTTCCCCCAGGCAGAGATCGTGCCATTCCAAACTTGGTCCCTTACTGGCTAGGAGTCCTTGAGCAAGTTACCAAACTCTCCAGGTTTCTGTTTCCTCTACTGTAGCACATCTGCTTCCTAAAGTTATTTTGAAGATTGGGTCAAATAAAGTATGTAAGATACTAAACACAAAGCCTGGTGTTTGGAACATCAATAATAGCAAGAAAAGATATTGGCTCCTCTGCTATCTCCCAGCCTCTCTGTGAATGTAGCCATGTTATTTTCTCTCTGGAAACAATTGGGCTAAAGTGAGCCCTGCTCACTCAACCATACCCAATCTCCCTGCTCTGGTGCAGGAGAGGGTTTCATCCTGTGGGGAGTGTATGAGGTTCCTACTGAACTGGACAGCAGGCAGTCTGTACTGTGGGCAATTGGGAGGTTCCCCAAATTAGGAGATGTGGCTCCTTATCTATGACACTTCCCTCCACTGGACACAATATCTCCCCATCTAATACGACCTCAGGATAGAAACTTCTACAGGAGTTGTGACAGACACCCTGGAAACTGAACGCTAATCCTGGAGAGGTTCTAGGGAAGTGGTGGCTGCTGCTTGTGATTGACATCAGAGTCACATGGAACAGTTCACCAGCATCACGGCAGGCCTAGGCACAGGCCTCTCACACAAGAACAGAATTTCTATGATTATAAAGACTGCAACCCTATTGCATCTCAACTTCAAATCTCTCAAGACTGAATCCTTGAAATCCATTTTTAGGGTCCTGATTCAAATCCAGGATCTAGCCTAGCTCTGACCCTGCTCACACTCTAGCCTAGCTCTGTGCATTCTGGGAGTGGGGCATGAACTTCAAGCTGGAAGAACCAGAGGATCAGAGAAATAATACTGGGGCAACACACTACCCCTGAGGCCTGGTGTTTAGGAGTGGATGCTTCTGGGAAATGGGTCAAATGGGACTGGTTACAGTCTTCAGATATGACTACTGAGCAGATAAACAGATATATTTACTACCGGGGAACAGAGGGTAAAATAGTTTAAAAGTTTAGGAGATGAAAGTATATATCTACTGAAACTTTCACCTATGTAACTAGGGAGACAGAAGTAGGGTGTGTGAATGAAATAAGATTGGCCATGAATTGATACTTCTTGAATCTGCCTAAGGGGGGTTCGTTATTCTTTTCTCACTACTTCAGTCTATGTTTGAAATGTTCTGAAGAAGGAAGGGAATTTGGAGCTAGGTGAACCTGAACCACAGCAATGAACAATTCCAAAGGCATACGGGAACATGTATTCCAGGGGTAGGCTGACCAGACACACCTATTTTTTTAATGTTTTTAAGCTTTACTGAAGTACAATTGCCAAATTATTATTATTATTATTTTGTATGTGGGTAGCTCCCTGACTGGGAATCGGACCCAGGCCGCAGCGCTGACAGTGCCAGTGCCGAAGCCTTAAGCCACTACAGCACCAGGAAACTCCCCAGACACACCATTTTTTTTGGAGGGAGTAGTTCCCTGGCTGGGAATTGAACCCAGGCCGCAGCGTTGAGAGCGCTGAAGTCTAGCCACTACACCACCAGGGAACTCCCTAAATGTACCCTCTTTTTTTTTTTTTTTTTTTTTTTTTTTTTTTTTTTTTTTTTTTGCTTTTTGGGTATGTGGGTAGCTCCCTGACTGGGAATCGAACCCAGGCCGAAGCGCTGACAGTGCCAGCGCCGAAGCCTTAAGCCACTACACCACCAGGGAACTCCTAAATGTACCATTTTAAATGGGATAGAAAATAATGATACTGTCCCGTTTCAAATGGTACATGGTCAGCCTAGTCTCACTGGATTAAATTCAAGGTGTCAGTAGGCTGACCCGACGTACCATTTGAAATGGGACAGGACCGTTGTTTTCTGTCCCATTTAAAACAGGACCTCTGGCTGGGAGTTCCCTGATGGTGTAGTGGCTTAAGGCTTTGGCATTGGCGCTGTCATCGCTGTGGCCGGGGTTCGATTCCCAGTCAAGGAGCTGCCCACATACCAAAAAGCAAAAAAAATAAAGAAAGAAATAAAATAAAACAGGACCTCTGGGAGTTCCCTGGTGGTGTAGTGGCTTAAGGCTTCAGTGCTGGTACTGTCAGCGCTGTGGCCTGGGTTCGATTCCCAGCCAGGGAACTACCCACATACCAAAAATAAATAAATAAATAAATAAAACAGGACCTCTGGTCAGCCTAACCAGGGGTGCCCTGCACAGTCAGCATTGCTGACCCTCACCTCTACTCTCTGCTTGATGTGTGACCTCAGACAAGTTCCTTAACTTTCCTCTTCTGTAAAACCAGAAGAATGGCAAACTTCCCACAGGGTTTGGGAGGATTACATGATATACGTAAAATGTATCTGGCACACATCTAGGACTCAATACACAGTAGCTTTTCTAGCTATTATTTACAAGGGGATCCCAGCTGGCATCAGCTCTCAGGAGCTCTTGGACTATGTCCAGAGTTCAACTCCCCAAACCATCCTCTGGATTCTTTAATTCCTAATTTCCACCAGCTGTTCTCTCTTCATTTCCTTCTGTTCTTTTCTACTGAGACCAAAGAAAGGAGAACAAGAATAGGAGAAATAAGCCAACAGGGACATGCCCTCTCTCTTCAGGTTGTCCTGGCAATTCCCACTTCTTTTCCAAGTCCCAATCAAACACTACCACTGCTCTAAGCTAGGAGTGAGGGCAGGAGTAGGGGGAAATCCTTCCCTCAGAGAACTTCCTCATAACTCTCTTTGGGCTTGCAGTGTATGCAGCTCATGCTGCATTCTAGCTGCCTTCCAGAGGTAGCTGGGTTCTGAAGCCCAATCTGAGGCTAGGCAAATAAGTCCCAGGAAAATCTGTTAAATGAGCAAGTACCTGATCAATGAATAAGCAAAGGGATGAATCAACACATTCATCAATTTCTGAACACATGTGTAAGTGGATGAATTATATTAATGAGAATAGCTAATACAAACCAAGGGCTGACTGCAGAGCAGGTGTTGGGCCAAGCACCTCACTCCCACTATCTCATTTAATCCACCCTGCAAGACTGCACTCTTGGTCCCCCATTTTAACCAGGAGAAAGCAAGGCTCTGTGAGGTTAGTAACTTCCCAGGGCCACCCAACTGGCAAAAGATAGAACTGGGACTCCACGTGACCCCCAAAGCCATTCCCTCGAGCAAATGAATGGAAGAGTGAGCAAACAAGGAGATGACTACAGGCAGGAATAAAGAGAGAAAGAAGGGCATGGCCAGAGGTTTCAGGCAGAATCCTCCCCTTCACCACAAGACAAAAGCCTTCTGGGGCTCTCGAAGTAAGGCACAGAAACTTCAGCCCATAATCACTCTTCAAGTTACAGGGCCTCTCAGAACTTCTCTGTAATAGCATCCTAAATCCAGGGGGAGATTCCAGCCAGGAGCACCAGTTCTGCTCCTGCAGGAGAGCCAAGGCAGAGTCAGGAAGCTGGCTGGCTTCTACGTGACAGGTGGCAACAGGCAAACGCAGGGCCAAATCACAGCAGGTCCTAGCCGCAGCAACTAGTCAGGCTCAGGATAGCACTTTGGTGATGGTGGGTTATTAACACTCACACCCAAGTATGTCCACAGACCTCTCTCCAGAGGGAGGACTGCTGAAATAAAAGTCAAGTACAGCCCTAGATCCTGCTGCATTGTCAGGTCTTCTGGTGGCATCTCATCTCAAATCCCAAAGGACAGAAATGATAGCCTCCCGTAGCCCCCAAATTAACCAGTTCTTCCTCCGCTTCTTAACCTCAGTCCTTGGCTGCTCCAGAACAGAAAAGCTTGAGTCAGACTGCCATTCCAAATCTTTCTGTGTGTCACCTGGGAAGTCCTTAGGGAAGCATGATGGGACACCTACAGCACAGAGACTGCATTTTGCTATGCGGCAACCACCTTCTCTCACCAGCTGGGGTCCCCTAGGGATCGTGAGCCTCAGAGAAAGGATAGCTTGGCTGTCTTCTCTGCCGCCTGCACAGAATTCTGCTCACGTGGTCATTTTTCATTCCTCCAGCTACTGTGACCCAGATTTACTTTCAAAGAGCTGGAGCTGAGCTGGTGGTGTGCAGCTACAATTCATTCTGTCCCACTTTCAGGGAATTCTCTCCTGCTGTTTCTCTGCTCCTGAAACCAAACCTAGGACAGGGCCAGGGGCTCTGAGGATATTGTCAGGGAGAGGCAGACAAGCTGGGGAGGAAGGAGCCTCCTCAGGTGCAAAACTCAAAGAGCTTCGGGGCAAAGTAGGTTGTCTGCTCAGGAGTAAGGGTTCCCAGTGGAATTGTTTTTAGGGCCCTATTTCCCAGCCTGACCCCCACCCTTCATGGGTTGGCCAGGAAAAAAAACCATTTCCATCTGCTCCTTGACAAAGCCCTAGAGTGAGCAAAAGGGAGGGATGGAACTGAGAGGCCCAGAGGGTGCTCCTTGCTGGCCTGGGAAACTGCTGCCTTCCTGGAGTCGCCCCGGCCTCTTCTAGTTGCCCAGGGAAGTTACAAGGAATGACACTGCTAAGTGCAGTAACAGGCCTGTTAACCTGTGTCTGTTGAGCATTTTCTGATTCTCATTCAATGATCATGTGAAGCAGATGTCGTCATCTCCCTTTTGCAGATAAGGAAACTGAGGTTTTGAAAAGTGAAGTCATTTGCCCAAGTCTTCTGACGACAGATCCAGTTGTCTCCACAGTGCCTGACACAGAGTTGGAGCCAAATCCATTTTTTTCCTTTTAATTGAAGAACAAGCAGAGAGGTGCCTTCTTAGCGCTTCTACCCGGGAGGACAGATACATGGGCACAGAGGAGCAGCTTCCTGCCTCTGCCCAGGCACACATACTCAGTGCTATCTGCCCTGGGACAGGCCCTTGAGTGACTCCAGCAGCTGGGCTTAGGCTCTGAAAGCAGGAGCAAACATGGGCAGCTGAGCTACATTTAACAGCTCTCACTAAGCCTCTAGATCAGCAGTTCTCAACCTGTGGGTCGCCACCCCTTTGGGGGTCGAACGACCCTTTCACAGGGGTCACCTAAGACCATTTCACAATATATAATTACATATTGTTTTTGTGATTAATCACTATGCTTTAATTATGTTTCTTTTATGTTTGGGGGTCACCACAACATGAGGAACTGTATTAAAAAGTCGAGGCATGAGGAAGGTTGAGAACCACTGCTCTAGATTCTAGAGCCCTCACTCACAGAGTGAGATCCTGGGGCAATTCCAGGAAGGATAAGATGGAACTTCTGACTACAGTGAGCTCCAGATCTGGTGGCGGAAACGTACCTGGAAACAATGAACTTATCTAAATTAAGATCAATTGAAACTAGGGTTGAGTAGAGATACTACTCAACCATCTGACCAGAGAGATCAGGGAAGGCTTCCTAGGGGAGGCCACACTGGGACAGATTTCAGGGATGATGATTTCACCAGCTAGGAACCTGCTGAAGGGTTCCCAGGAATGAGTCCTACAGGTGCTTTCTACTGGGTAAGCAGAAAGCCAGTCCTTAGCTCTGAGCCACTGTGACACCCCTCTTTTACAATACACGAAGGAGTGTAATTATTTTCCTCTCTGTCCTCTCATTTAGACGGAGTTCCCTGAAGAAGGGACCCACATCCTCAACCATCTCTGAATATCAATGCCAAGAACAGGGAGGCCCCTGAATATGTGATGATAGACAGATGAATACCTGATTGATAGGTGGATGGTACCCAGCTCAGCCCCTTGCCCAAACATGATCCCCTCTTCCAGACATTTTACCGCCATCTGCAGGAAACTTGTCACAATAAAGTTACAACTCTACAATGACAAGTCTGAATGGCTCCCCCTAGAATCATGCCGTATACAACCATGTGACACAGACCTGCACCTTATTTTTCCCCACTCCCCGACAAACCTCAGGGGATACAGCCTGTTTCCTCACCCCTTTTCTACCCTGTGAAACTCTCGACTACAATGAGCTCTAGATCTGGTGGGGGGAAACGTACCTGGAAACAATGAATTTATCTCATATAAGATAACCCCCCAGAGGGGAAGATGCAACATTTCCTAGATCTTTGTCTCTGCCCCTTCTATAGGCTGGGAGCCTGGGGTCTCTCCCACAAGTGACCAGAAAGTCTCTCAGGTGAGTCTGGAGGCCAAGTCAGCTATTTAGATGGTCACCTGCAGAAGATTCAGGCTGGCCTAGTTGCCAGGTATTGCCTAAGGAAATGGAAATAGCAATATACTTGGAGTTAGAAGATCTGGGTCTATCAGTCCTGTGTGACTACAGGCAAGTCCCTTAAGCCCTCTGGGCCTCAGATCCTAACATGTGTCCTAACTAACACACAGCGTTATTATGCAATAAACCATAACACTGAACAACAGAAGCAAGGCATTCATATCAATGACTACTGTTCCATTTCAATGTGGGGCTGGGCTTAGAAAGTTGAGAATAGGGCTGGCAAAGAAGAGAGAGAGAAAATGGAAGGGAAGGATGAGGATGGGAAGAATCAGGTTACATTACGTGTGGAGTCCCGAGAACCTGTTTTGACTTTGTAGACTGAGATCAGCAGCTTTCTTGGCCCTGACATGCCTTCCTCTCTGACATGTGTGATTAGCAGGGGCTTCCCATCAGGCGTCTCCAGCACAGGCGAAGCCCTGAGACCAGCTTGGGACACACCAATGGGGTCAGGGAAGGGGTAGGTCTTTGTATATGGTGAGACTGATTCAGACACCCTCACTTGGCTTCCTAACCCAGACCCATGGGGAGGAGAAAACTACAGAGGCCACAGCTGCTTCCAGTGTAAGACTGACTTCATTTCCTCCCACAATGAAAGTTCTAGCTTCAAAGAGCCTCAGAGCACCCAAGGTCTCCCAGACACACCTCACAGGAAGGAATCCCTGCAGAGTAAGGCTGCCTGTTTAATTACTGTGCTAGAGCCCCCACCGCATTCTAAAAATCACAGGAAGATTGCAATCAGGCCTTGAAGAGGCAGTCCCGCCTCCTCTGCTGCCTCTCTTCTCTCCTGCTAAGGAAAGACACCCAACTGCAGTGCAAAACTTATTTTTAACTGTGGCAGCTTCCCTATTTCCAGCCTCTCTAGCCCAGCCCCCCTCCTCAAGACAGTCACTGGCAGTGTCGGGATGTAAAGAAGATCAGCAAGGATGCTGCAAACAGCAGCCCCACACCCACCACCTCTTTGCTCAGTTGACCTGGTAGTGTCCCTAGGGGCTCTGCCTGGGGATTAAGCCCCCGTGAGTCTACTCCCCTTCTGTTCTAGACTTTGAATGTTAAACAGCAGGCATATCATCCCATGGGGCTCCTAAGAGAAGACCGGAAGACGAAATCATCATAAAGGGATCTGTAAGTGTGCATGCACGATGGCTGAGGGGGCTGGCAGGCATAAGGAAGGAAGAACGAAGGGTTTGTGAGTCCACAGGCCCCTCAGTCATGGCCCTTCAAGGTTGGGGGCTAGCAAAGTCCTTCCTGCACTTTTCTGATAGCTCTGAAAACCATTCACTGGCTGATACCACAGGCCCAAAAGTCTTGAGAAGGACCAAAGAATCCTTCTCTATTGCCCACAAGGAGTTCAAACTCTCCAGCCTGTCTTCCAGGTGTCCTCCCTGGCAGCTCACTTCCTCCAAAATCCTTTCCAGATTACCGGAGCCCACAAACCCCTCTCCCTGTCCAGCTTGCCATGACAGCCCACTGTCTGCTCCTGGATCACAATCTGTCACATATTCTCCCCTAAACACTCCTTGCACCCATTCAGCCATTCAATACTGGTTGGTCGCCAACATGCACATGGCCCTGTGCAAGTAGCTGGGGGTAAAAACAAACAAAACACAGTCCTGAGGGAGTGACAGGCACCCTGTGGGGTAAATGCTTCTTGTACAAGGGAACACGGAGGAGAGAGAAGTATGAATATGAGAGCAGAGGAGGGAGCTCCTGATATCACTGGGGCATTAAGGACAGAGGAGGTGGCATTTAAAGGAGTAGGCGGAGTTCCCAGCACCTTGCTGAGATGTTAAAGCACAGAGGTTTGATCCTACAAGATGCACACGTCTGGGGGCAAGGGACAATTCAATGTGGCAGGGTGCTTGGGAGTACACAGTGAAGCTGCAGGGCCTGGTTTTAATGGGTGCTGATGCTATAGCCTTTATTTCAGGCAATGATGAGGTTAAGAAGGTTTAGAAGAGGCTGAGTAACAGGATCAGGCTGCATTTCAGAGCAAAATACTGTGTTAGTCATGTGGAGCAAAGAGGGCAAGTCTGCAAGATGGAGACAATGAGATGGTGGGTGGAAGGTCCAGGTGAGAGATGATAAAGTGGAGGGGACAGGGGGCCTTATTTGAGAGACACAAAAGCTGTAGCACAACAGGCTTTGGTGGTGGATTGAAAGTGGGTGATGTCATTGAATGAGCTGCAGGCATCGCTTTGTCTACTTTTCTGTCCGTACTCTGGCACCAACGCCTGCTGAGATGCTGAACACAACCCACAGCTCTGGATACCCTCGGTGGAAAGAGCAGAGCACTTCACAAAGTTCCCCTTCACTAAGCCAGAACTGTGCTGAGAGCTTTGCCTCCATTATCGCATCTAATCCTCGAGGCAGCCCTGCACAGGGTGTGTTCTTAAGATGGGAAAAGTGAGGCTCAGTCAGGATAGAGACTTGTGCAGAGTCAGGGGCAGGGCCCCGATCTGGCACCTCGCCTCTCTGACTCCAAAACCTGCCATCATAACCACTGTGCCACCCTGCTCTGCTGCTCGGCAAAGAAGCAGGGACCTCCCACCACAGGAGAAGGCAGCCCAGCCTGGCGCTGTGGAAAGGGGAGGTATGTACCACACCTTTAGAAGACAATGTCAGTGAAATTGCCCCCTCTGAGGACTTTATACCAGGGAAGTAACTCAACAGAAGTCAAGTGTTATTATTCATAAAGATGTTCGCGGTGGCATTTTCTATTATGGCAAAAAAGTGAAAAATGAATAGAATTTTTAAAATCATGAAATATTACACAGCCTTTTAAAATGGTAACTAGAAAGCCTACGATGTAATATGAAAAGTCTTTTTGATATAAAAGTAAGGGGGAAAAGTCAGACCCAGAACGGTACATAAGCCATGAAGGCAGCTGCATGGGGACAAAGGCAGGGAAGAAGTTGCAAAAACGAAAACAGGTCTCACGTTAGCACAGAAGGATTGGGTGGCAGATTCTCCTTTTTCAAATTTTTCTTTAATGTTACTTCATCATCTTTCCAACAGTCATAATCACAAATTTGATTCAGAGAGCCCTGGGTTGAACCCCTCACTGCCCACCCAGCCAGTGCACACTGGCCCATTCTCCCCTTGTGCCCAAGACACCCAGCTCACGTGGGGCCTCTCTTACCTGCAACTCTGACCACAGCACGCTCTGCAGGGTCCAGCACAGAATCCTGGCTTTTGCGCTTTTTCTGCTCATGCAGTGGCAGGTTCCAGGGTAAGGTGTCCCCTGGGGGACAGGGAGACAGGCTCCCTGACCGCTCGCTCCTGTAAGACCGCTCACTCCGACATGACCGCTCGCTCCGGCACGACCGCTCACTGAGCGTTTCTTCGTCTGAGGACGACATTGCCCAGGTGGGGGCTGCAGCAGTAGGGCCCGGGGGCCCGGGAAGGAGTGATCTGGAGGAGAGAGGAGTATATGTGAACAGACTGAAAGGGTCGCATAGGGAACACTGGGACTCAGAACACAGAGGTTCCACTCTTGGTTCCGCCACTGACTCCATCTCTGTACCTCTTTGAACCTCAGTTTCCTCATCTAGAAAATGGGATGATGATAATACATGGCAAAACTAATTCACAGGGCTTTGGGGAAATCACATGAGGTAATATATGTGAAGATGTCTGTAAATCTTTAAACACTGTGTAAAAGCTCCTTTTCTTAGTAACCATTATGATTATTACCTGGTACATTGGAGGGATTAAGCTTACAGTTCCCAGACAGAAAGATATGGATTCAAATTCTATCCCACCATGTACCAGCTGTGTGACCCTGGGGAAATCATTTCACCTCTGTGAGCCTCAGCATCCTCATCTATAAAATAGAATGGTGGTAGCACCTAACCTGATGTTTGCAAGGAATAAATGAAATACTGCAGGTAAAGTACTTAATGCCCACTGTCCAATAAGCACTCAATGAATAGCATCTATTATTAAATTCCTGTTCTACTTACCTCCCAGGAATGTTATAAGGATAAAATAGGGCAGCAGGTGGGAAGTATTTTCAAAAAGCTAAAACACTATGTCAGTGGCAGACATGAGACAAAGCATGAACTAGAAGAGGCAGAAATTCTTTATTTCTCCCATTCTGTCTCTGGCAGATATATTAGAAAAAGTTCTAAACATGAAGCAAGACAGATCTGGGTGTAAATTCTGGATTGATCACTTACAATTGGTGTGATCTGGGGCAAGTCACTTAACCTCTCTGAGACTCAGTTTCCTCATCTGCAAAATGGGGGTAATATTTCACCTTAGATGATGTTTTAAGAACATAGTGAAATGCAAAGTAAAAGTGGCTGGTGCTATCCATGGCACATAATAGGCACTAGATAAAGTGCCCGTTTGCTTATTCCAAGGGTTGTAGGAATAAATAGCACAGCACGGTGGGGGTGGGGGGGTGGTACAAAAAGTCAGTTTTTCTGGTCAGTTTAGCTAGCCGAGCTATGTGAGTAGCAACACAATCACTCTGGAGCCAGCTGGGCTCCATCAGCCAGACTGGGCAGCCTTCCCTCAGTCAGGCCAAGCTCACTTCCCAGAACCATCTGCTCCATATGGCCCACCACCCCAACGGCCTCATTGGAGCCCGGATGGTGCATGCCTTCAGCTACCAGCCTCCCTGAAGGTCCCATATCCTGTCCAAAATAACCAACTCTCACTGAAGCTCTAGGGTCCAGAAAGGGCAGGAGACCATTGACTTTCCCTTATGAAAAGCACCTGCACACAGAGCTGTAAGGAGCCAGTGAGATGGCCTAAATGGCTGGACACTATGGATCTCTGGGCACAGCTCCTCCTGGATTCTGAGAATCTCTGCCTGAAGGCAGCAAGAGGCAGAGACAGCCTCCTGGGTCATAGGCAGATCCCCACCATAGGCGCAGAGTGGGAACAGATAACAAAAGAAACATCAAACAGTGCAGGCGGGCTCCAGGCAGCCTTAGGCGGGCAGAACGGCCCTGCCAGGGCACCTCCTGGCCAGTAGCATTTGGACCTTCTTCCCATGGAACATCAAAAAGGAATCCAGCCACCGAAGGCAGAAAGGAAAGGACCCAGGTCCTGGCACAACTTTGCCCTTTATTCTAGCATTTCCCCCTCCCCCGAATTACCTTCTGGTGCCACCTCCCATCTCTTATAGTAGGTCAGGTGCTGAAGTGACTGCCCCCACCTCGGGGAAATTTAGGCTATGCTTCCATCCCTATCCTGAGCTCTGGGCAGGAAACGCCCCTCCTTTTAGACCACCTGCTTCATCCCAGAACCGCCTATTCCTCCCCAAGACGCCCATTTTACTATTATACAAAGGCCCGCTCATCCAAGGCCTCCCCAGGGAGAAACCGCCCCAACCCCGGTCAGTCTCCCGACCCCCACGAACACCTGTTTGACCTCGGGGTTCTCTCCCCACCTCTTGGTCACCTGAGTCACTCCGGCAATCCCGGATTCCCAGGAGCGCACGTTCACGCCCCCAGTCCACTCCCAAGGCCGCAGGCCGGGTCCGCGACCGGCACCTCACCTGGAACTCTCCCGCTGCGGCCCTCCCCCGACCTCGTCCCCACCCCCGGCCCCACAGCAGGGATAGGGACGCGCCCCTAGCGAGGGGCGACGCGGGTGGGTCCGCGTGCCCGCCGCGCGCGGCTGACAAAGAGCGGGGCCGCGCCATGCGGACGCGCGACTGGGGACCCAGCGGACGCCCGGGGCAGCGGCCGAGACCTGGGGCCGGGAAGCGACCTTACCCGGCTGACCCTGCCAGCTCCCGCAGGTCTCTCTCCCGGCCTGGGATGGCTCGGTGTCCCATTTTCCCGGAGAACACGCCTCCCTTTTGGCCGGGGCAGCACCCGCCGAAGGGAAACCCCAGCTCTGTGCGCTCGGCGCTGCCCGGCGCCGGCCACCGAGGTTGCAGGTGCGAGGCCGGGACGGCCGTGACGCCCGCTTCTGTCAACCCGCCTTCCCACTGCTGTCAGCTACCCGCGCTCGGGCGCGGCCGCCCCGCGCGATCAAGCACGCGCCCCGCCGCCGCCGCCGCGCACCCCGTGCAATCAGGCAGGAGCCTGCATCCAGCCCCGCGCCCCGCGCCTTACCCTGCGAGCCCAAGGAGGGGGATGACCGGCGGGCGACAGCAGCAAAGGCAGCGGCGGCGGCGGCTGCGGGGCGCGCCCCGGGGCTGGAGCGCAGCGGAGCCGAGGGGAGCGGCTCCCACAATGGCCGAGCTGAGGCGCCGAGCCCCCCGCCCCCAGCGCCCTAGCGGCAGCGGCTGAAGCGGAGCCGGCGCAGC